>JAXBDA010000530.1:0-80833 GCA_036023075.1 Gaultheria prostrata
CATTCCCTTAAACCGCGGGATACGCCTCTTATCACGTAAGAGAGTATTCTAGACTATTCCAGAACGCTTTGCCGTTCTGTTAGCCCAATAGCGGTATAGCCGTGCTGCCACGTAGGACAGCTATACTGTTGTTGGCCTGTAGACCCTGGGGCCGAGCTATTCGTAGCTCGGTCCTGACCCTGCACCCTATCGTGGTGTTATGGTCGACTACGTACTGCGCGCCAGGCCCTACTCGTGGCCTCTCTAGCTCGGCTCCCCTGTAGGGCATATCCACGTTGTATGGCCGAGTTAGGGCACCTAAGAGGGAGTACGGGTTTTACCCACTCCAGAATTGAAATTTAAAACCAACCTTTAAATCTCATGGCACCCTCAAGGACAAGTAAATTTTGTCCATTTACTTGTCCTAAAGGCTAACAATATCAACTAAGCAAGCTTTATTTTAATATTTTATACTAAGAGCCCCTTTGATAGCTGGAATAATTTTGATAGATTTAATAAGAAGGGCGGATCAAAGGCGAGTATAGTATAATGATAGATTAATTAACAATGACATAATTTTATTCTTGGTTTTGGTTGGTATATACTTCTTGTAAATGAACAAAATTTATACTAGTATTATTTTATTCTTGGTTTGGTTGGTATATACTTCGTGTAAATGGACAAAATTGGGTGGATGGTCTAAAAATGTGATTTATCTGTTTCCCATTCAGAGTTTACGGGGAGGGATAATTGGATAATTGAAAAAGAGATACTCCATTAATTATGGACAAGGGTGGAGGTGGCCTTAAGAAGTGCTGTTGTAGAGGGATTATTTAGTCCTAAAAAATAAATAATATTGGGGGTGCGCCCAGCAAGCACAGGATTAGTTAGTTCTAAGGTTGCCAAGTTTAGGGAGGGAGTTTTCTTTTTTTCTTTTTTGAGCCAATTGCAAACACACGATTATGAGCCAATTGTAAAGAGTCCATTGGAATAATAATATCCCAATAATAAATTACTAGTAAATTCTTAGTACACATGACTTTAAGAGTCATTCTAGGATTCAAATTTAAAGAGTGCATTGATATCCGAACTTGGTTGGCATTACATGCATATTATCATCCACCTAATGAATGAGGGTTAGCAAGACTTACTATCGAGGTGAACCTAAGGTCCTGATATATAAACAAAAATGCTAAGGAAAATGTATAAAGAGTGCATGTATCGATACCCACGAAAGGTGTATTGATATCTGAAAAAATATATTAATGATATCCGTGAAAGGTGTATTGATATCCGAACTTGGTTGGCATTACATGCATATTATCATCCACCTAATTAATGGGGGTTAGCAAGACCCATTTATAAAAACACTTAAGTAGCATTTGAACTTGTTGAAACAGGCATGTAACTAGCTAGCTTGTGAGTCTAATTTATACATGCAATAAGGGTGTATAAGCATCTAATATTATACCTTTTAATTTGGGAAATGATTTTCAAACCCCCCATTTTACCATTCGCATTCCCTTTTTTGTCTTTATCCACATAAATTTACAATATTACCCTTTTGCAATACACCTTTTTCACACATCCAAGGGTAATATTATAAATTCATGAAGATAAAGACAAAAAAAGAAATGTGGATTATAAAATGGGGGTGTGAAAATCATTCCCCTTTAATTTATGGAAGATTGCTAAACGCAAAATGTGGGAGTTATATTGTGAGAGAGATCTTCCATAAAAGGTATAACCGTATAATGATTACGAGGATGGTAACTTAATAATTATTCTTAATGCATTATTAAACTAATGGTAATTAAATTTGGAATTTGACTGTGACTGATTTCTAGTCAATCTAGTAATACGGAAATGGTAATTAAATCAAATAATCAATTATCTTAGTCGGTTACCTATGCTAATTAATTCTTATGCTGATTTGATACAATTCTTTTTAAACTAAGAGCAAGCATAGCAACAAGCAGCAAAAATAGCTAGTTAAAAGCTCAGAACACTATGTTACCAATACTTTTTTTGTATCAAAGCTCCAAGAAGTCTAGTTATTTAAACAATTTTTGAGCAAGTGCACAAAGGCTCTCTATCCACTCAATTTGGTTATTTTACCTCCCCCAAACCACAAAAAAGCACCAGCACCATCAGACAAGGTAAAGCCAAAGGCATTTTGCGCCTTTGGCGGCTTAAGCTATCCAGCTTTGGCAAGCAACTGTTTCACTAGCTTTTGATTTTTTAATTGTTTCTTTCTCTCTCTCTCTCACAAACACACACACCCTCGATCCTTCTATGGGGCCTACTACACATTATTTTCTAATATTAAATAGAGATAGAAAGGAAAGTAAAGAGCATTGGTGGAGTATGAGAAAAAAATATGAATATGTAAAATAGAAAATGTGCATTATTCACGAGCATTTTTTGCTAGTGACTAGTGCACTTGACAGCGAGGTGTTATGCTAGTCTGCAGCAGTTCAGTTTTTTGAGGATAACTAGCTAGTTAAGCTAAAATTTTGCGAATAGAGAGGCTCTTGTTCATGCACAAACAATGAGTGATTTTCTTAAAAGGATCTTGCTAACTTCTACCTAATATGTGGAGGATAATAGGTACATAAAGATAAATGAGTTTTGATTTCAATAACATTTATGAGAATATTTTGGGTACAGGCCGGGATGGTACCACATAGTACCCTTACGGCACATCCGGACGGTCCAAAAATGCAACCGACAGATTTGGACGGCTTGGATGTGCCGCACACGTCACCCATACCCTATTTACACCCAAAATCTTCTCACATTTTACGGAGTATATTTTTACGGATATTAATATATATATATATTTCAGATATTGATACACATTTTACACATTATCCTCTACCTATTTGGTGGACGCTTTCATTTTCCTTCCTAAAAAAATAAAAACAGGAGAGAGTGTATAGGTATTTGAACTTGTGTTTGGTAATTGCGTATGCCGCATTTAAAGGTTTTCACATAAAAAAATTGCTAACAACGGGCATTTATTTGTTTGAACGTTTATGGGTATTCGTCAAAAAAACAATTTTTTAAATTTTCTAGCCCGGAAGATGATTCGTTTTGTAAGACGGGTTAATGATTAACCAATTGGATAGAGACACGTGCGCATGCAATTGTCAATAATCGTTGCCAAGTTGACGAGGGCTAGAGCAGAGCAGGGCTTTTTCGGTGTGGCACCCCAAGGCATCACGCAACGGACAAGTCACCGGGAGTAATTAATTACTCGGGCATGGTTTTCATTTACTCCTAATTATATGGGAAATTCAAATGGGAAACAAGGCATCAAGTGGAAATATATACCTACTGCCTAATTCCCTCAATTGTAGATTGGTTTTTAATGGTAGTCTCGTCGACGACAATTAAGGGAATTCATTTATATTCGCAGACAATTTCTTAAATATTTTAACATCTTTAGAAGATCTTAATTAAATTTTTCTAATTCTTTTAAAGATTTCTAGAAAATTATATATGTAACCGAATATGCTATTTTTTCGATGCGAACGACGACACAAAATCTAAAAAAGGTCAAATAGTGGTATATACACAAAATCTTTGGTGCTTTTTGAGTAACGTCACGTAGTGTCCTCACTCTTTTCACATAGTAACATATACATACGATGCCCAAAGGTGTGGTGATGGATGTCGTTATAAACAGTATATGGCCGTGCTCCTAAAACACTGAATCATATATGAGTCTAATTACTGTAATGTAAGAGAAAGAGGGGGCGTGCAGGGACGGGGGTAAAGGGAGGGGTATCATCAAGGGGTGGTGAGTCTGTTGACTCACTGTGGGTGCGTCATAGAGTATACATAGTAGTAGTATATTATAAATATAATGCTCTGTGTTGAGAAACCCACCCAACCTCTCTCATCTCATCATATTGTTTAACTACAAGTTTTCTTTGGGATTGAGAATTCTTCATTCAATGAATTAACTCTTTACCACTTTTTCCCTCTCTCTCTCTCTCTCTCTCTCTCTGCTTTTTAATTTCGTCTCTCTCCGAAGCAGCTTAATTGTTAGGCGATCGAGATGAGTAGTGATAAGGGCGGTCTCGAAGGCCTCAAGAACGAGACTATTGATCTGGTAATCTTCCTCCTCATCTTTCTCTGTATGATTGTTTTAACTTTTTCTATTGATTTGGAACGATTTTTTTGAAACTGGGATTTGGTTTCTTTCTCGTCGTTTTCCCGGAAAATGCAAATCGGAAATTGTTCAGATCTATAAGTATCTGTAACCACCGGCTAAAATGGTGGAGTCCCCTGTTTTTGAACGGGATTATTCACCCGGCCACTTTCTCAATCAAATCAAATCTTGTCAAACAAGCAAGGATACACTATTTCTCTTTTCAATCCCTTCGAAGTCGGCTTACTTACGAGGAGTACCTCCTCGATTAATTCTGAAACCAATTTCCTTGTCACTAATTAGTGAACTCTAATTGAAGCAAAGCTCTATACGTAGGACTGGCTCCAAGGTTGTATAGTGATCGAAATCAAACTCGAATTAAGGTCGACGCTGTTAGGATTTTCATGTGGTCAACGTAATTTGTTTTCGATTCGGATTTCTTTAAGGCGACTATTTAGTTGTTTTTAGTTTCAGCTATACCGTTATCTGATATGAAACTTAACAGATTCCCACGCCATATTTATCGTCACTTTCTCTTTATCTTTATCTATTTAGATATATATATATTTTTCAGATTTTTAAAGGTTTTTGGTCTTATTTCATGAGTTAAAATTCCGTGACTGTTTTCATGCACACATGAAAGCAATTTTGTTTACCCGCAATAAAACATTTTTTTCTTTTTGTTTTGCGATGGATACTGTTCACCCAGTTAGTTATACACTTATACGTGAGGTTAGTCAACAGAAGCGGACTCTTCTATGCAGGAATACCATATAGTACAAAACAGATAGACAGGGGCGGAGCGTCAAGCGGGGTCACTTAACCCATGTGTCAAATTTTAATAGGATTGGTATAATATTTTTTAGAATTTTGTACTTTTGGGGAATCAATTGCAAATGAAATTTTAAGTTATTAACAAATATCTACTTTAGTTATTCTCTATTTCGCATTTTAGTAGTATTTTTTTTTGTTCTATTATTCTGCTTTAAGAATTTGACCCCACTGACATTTAGTTCTGGCTCCGCCCCTGTACATAGAGTCGGTCCTCGCTAAAACTCGAGTTGCGGCTATTTTAGGGTTGCAAATTTTTTTTAATTTTTTTTCGTTACAGGCCTCATCTTTAATTTTTTGCTATTTTATGTTTATATCAAGGATTTAAATATCGGTCGATACGCGACGTATCGGTTTTTCAAGGGTCCGATACATGCCGATATCGACCGATATTTGGCCGTATCACCAATACCGGTATGTATCCCGATACCGAGATTTAGAACCTTGGTTTATATACTGTGACTTACATGTTTAGAAAATGAATTAATTGCTTTTTTATTTTTTGTCGTAAAAAAGTAATAGAAGTTAATTTCTTTGTGACGGTGGTTAGTTGGTTACTTTTGAACATCGTTGACTGATTCTTAGGAAATTAAGTAAAAAATGAACATATATTATTCTATATTAATGAGCTTTTAAATAGTTATTGCTATCTCCCATATATAGTTTCGAATTACAAAAATATTTCCGTTGCACCAAAAAAAAAAAAAAGGGGTTGCGAATATAACCACGTGAGTATTGTGAAAAAGTAGGAATTTTGTTCTGGTCAATCGGTTGTTTTTGAAATAGGAAAAGTTACAAATTTAGTAAAAAGACAACGCAACATCCAAAGTGGTCATGCAAATTGTCAAATGAATGGTAGTTTTAGTATGAATACTACTATTATCAAATATCCTCGAGGAGTAACGGGAATGAACCGTAAACTCATATACAATTTTATGTCTTTCTTTACACCAAATTAAAGTGCTCAAAGAGTACTTTAATTTGGTGCAAAAAAATTTCAAAATTTTTGAGTAGAAATATATTTTTTTACGTCCTAAAAAATACACGTTTCCCAAAGCACACATTTAAAAAGGGATAGAGGAAGTATTTATCAAATTCAAAAAAAAAGGAAAAGAAATATATCAAATTATATGCAAAAATATAAAACTTTTTAGTGCATATTTTTAAAGTCAGGAGGTTCACTGGTGCATACAATGTGAGAGAAATATGTTACAAAATTTCACACACTATCTTTTTTTGAACATTAATTATATGGTTCTTTTCACATCAAACATAAAAAAATGCACTCCAGTTAACCACTATTATTATGTGCTTCTTTATTTATGTTTTCGTTTTCTTCACTTTTTCTCTTAATAAACGGCTCTGAGTGCTGACTGACTATCGCTGGCATATTTCTTGGTTTCCTCAATTCATTTACTTGTAATTATCACATTTCCCCTGATTTTGGGTAATATTTCAAACCTACCCCCACTTTTGTGGAATCTGTTTTAAGCAATAGACTTTCTTGTGCGTGATAAACACGCGTCTAATACGCCTCAAACGTGGCAGGCACTTTCCTTTCCTTATCTCCACAATTTGCTTTTTTTGGGATTGGTTAACAATCCTATGCCATTCTTTTCTTTGTACTTACTTCTCTGTGGTAGGGTCTTTCCTTTCCTACCAATAAAATATCTTTAAAAGATTTGTTCAGTTTATTTTACATGTTCCGTTTTGGAATAATTCATGAAAATTGAGAAGGAGAAATTTAACCCGATCTAATAATCTTCAAAAAAGAAAGAAAATTTCCGATCTAAGATGACTTTATTAAAAATATTTTCAACTTAAATGACCGAAAACAATATAAGTAGTAAGAAATATATTCAAGATCGTGTTTAAATTAACCATTACAATATGATTAAGCTATTTTTCTAGTAATTAATAATTTGTGTATTAAAATGAGATAAACGAATCAAATCAACGAACCAATAGCATTATTCGCTATTTCAAAAGGAGTTCATTTTTTTTTTTTTTTTTTCAGAATTGTTGTTTTGTTGAAAAATTAAATTTGGAAATTTATAGCCTAAAAATATTTTGTTATGGAACCACAACCTTCGGTTGCCTGATTTAGTACTACGAACATGAATATTTCCTTTACTTATTACTCCCACTCGGATTTTAGTACAATTGCATATGTACCACAAAGGAAATGTTTCGTCGCTATTGCATTTTTCTGAAGTAAAAATATCTGGATAATTTAAGGTTTTATGAAAATAAAGTCAACCCAGCTTTGTCAAAAGAGTAGGAGGAGTTTAACTAACAAAACTAGTACAGAGTATTAATGAAGAACTAATCGTCATTTCTCAGCTAAATTGACAAACTGATTCTTGAGAGTTACATACTACTGTAGTTATTATGGCCAATTCACTGCAAAGTTTGAACAGAGTGGTTCTAGAAGAAGAATACTGAGCTGTTTGGTTGCTATTTGTTTTCTTTCAATTTTACAGGAAAGGGTTCCTATTGAGGAAGTGTTTGAGCAGCTGAAATGCACGAGCGAAGGTTTAAGTTCAGAGGAAGGAGCCAACAGGCTTCAGATCTTTGGACCAAACAAACTCGAAGAGAAAAAGGTCCTCTCTTTTTTTCCATTCGGGAATCAATGGCTTTTTTAACACATGATAGTAAATCATTACTTAGAGATTTAGGGCTATAAATGAACCGAACTGTTTGAGATTCGACTCGGTAAACGCTCCTTCGAGTTCCATTCCGGTACTAAACGAACCGAATCTAAACCTGACACTATTCGGCTTGATTAGGCTCGCAAACCTGGTTTATAATATATATCACATGAGAATTTCACAAATAACCTTGAATATGTATTAATTTGTACATGTGCATAATGAAAATTTTATAATTTGTACATGTACAAACTTTTAAAAGTACTATAAACTTAAATTTTAATATGTTTTTATAAATTTTATATATGTATGAACTTATTTGTGTACAAAATAAATTTTTTATTTGAATATAACTTAACAAACGAACCTCAACATTCTAAACCTCAGCTCAATTCGGCTTGTTTGCAGCCCTACTCAGATTCTAACGGGTAGTAACTTCATTCTGCTTTTTTTTGGTCTTTCTGGGAAACAGGAAAGCAAGCTACTGAAGTTTCTTGGCTTCATGTGGAATCCTCTCTCATGGGTGATGGAAATGGCAGCCATAATGGCAATCGCGCTGGCCAATGGCGAAGGAAAGCCTCCGGATTGGCAGGACTTTGTAGGCATTATTTGCTTGCTGGTGATAAACTCCACCATCAGTTTCATTGAAGAGAACAATGCTGGTAACGCTGCTGCTGCTCTTATGGCTGGTCTTGCCCCCAAAACTAAGGTACGAAATTTTTTCAGGTGAATGTTGAAGGTACAATATTTATGTTAGGTTTGGATAATTTGGATTTGAAATAGACTAATTTTATATTAATTATTCAAGTAGAATCTTCTATAGTTCAGTTTTCATTCTCAGTCACATTCAAAAACATGTATTTGGGAGCTTCAGATTGAAAGATTTGGATATGGTTTTCACTGCAAGCATTTGAATCCCTACACAAATGATGAACTAAAATAGCAACAAGAAGACGACGTCTTTTAGTATATCCCTAGTCTCTACTATCAAACCCTCATTTTAGGATTATTCAGATATCTTTTCAAAATCAACATGATTGTACTTGTTTAATATGACCATTGATAGTAATGGGTTTTATGAATTGAGCTCAATAAAAATGAACAGTTGTTGAAGCAGTTAGCTTTGTTGGTAGTATTGCATAATATAGGAAGAACCTTCTTTAGCTTATATGCATTGGGTTTGTCTGCTTAGGTACTTAGGGATGGTCGATGGAGCGAGCAAGATGCTGCAATTCTGGTTCCAGGAGACATCATCAGTATCAAATTAGGAGATATTGTCCCTGCTGATGCTCGTCTCCTTGATGGCGATCCTTTAAAAATTGACCAGTCTGCCCTTACCGGAGAATCGCTTCCTGTGACCAAAAACCCGTCCGATGAAGTCTTCTCCGGTTCAACTTGCAAACAAGGCGAGATTGAAGCTGTTGTCATCGCCACTGGTGTCCACACCTTCTTTGGGAAGGCTGCACACCTTGTTGACAGCACAAACCAAGTTGGGCACTTCCAAAAAGTGCTCACTGCAATCGGAAACTTCTGTATTTGCTCCATTGCTATTGGAATGCTGGTGGAGATTGTCGTTATGTACCCGATTCAAAAAAGGAAGTACAGAGATGGGATTGACAATCTCCTTGTTCTATTAATCGGAGGCATCCCCATCGCTATGCCCACCGTTTTGTCTGTGACAATGGCTATTGGGTCACACAGGTTGTCACAACAGGGTGCCATTACCAAGAGAATGACTGCCATTGAGGAGTTGGCAGGAATGGATGTTCTCTGCAGTGACAAGACTGGAACCCTTACCCTAAACAAACTTAGTGTTGACAAAAGCTTGATTGAGGTTTTTGCAAAGGGTGTTGATAAAGATCATGTGTTGCTTCTTGCTGCTAGGGCTTCTAGGACTGAAAACCAGGATGCTATTGATGCTGCAATCGTTGGGACGCTAGCTGATCCAAAGGAGGTACCATTCTTTTTGATCCATTGCATTGTGCTTTTTTGTATTTTAGACCAAGTATGTAATAAGATTTTGATGACTGAAAAAAGTCAAGAAAAAATGACAAAGATAACAAAACGAAAAGAATGATGGCTTATACTGGACTTACTCACTCACATGTAACTCCAGGCACGAGCTGGTATTAGAGAGGTGCATTTCTTCCCATTCAATCCTGTGGACAAGAGAACTGCTTTAACCTACATTGATGCTGAGGGTAGATGGCATCGAGCTAGCAAAGGTGCCCCTGAACAGGTACGGTATCTCTCTTTTTTCTGTTTTGTTTTGGTTTACTTTTGTTGGCTTTCTGCCTTGTTAAGCAAGAGCAAATTGATTCATTGTTTAGTTTTTCGGAAACAGATCTTAACCCTTTGCAATGCCAAGGAAGATTTTAAAAAAAAGGTCCATTCCATTATTGATAAGTTTGCTGAACGTGGACTCCGGTCATTGGCTGTTGCAAGCCAGGTTTGCAATTCTAACCTTAATGTGTTTCTTTTATTTTATATGTTGCTATTTCAGTTGAAAACTTACCCTCTTACGGACATCTCTTGTGTGTTTCCAGGAAGTGCCTGAGAAAACCAAGGAAAGTGCGGGTGGGCCATGGCAATTTGTTGGATTGTTGTCCCTCTTTGATCCTCCTAGACACGATAGTGCAGAAACCATCCGCAGGGCTCTACATCTTGGTGTAAATGTCAAGATGATAACTGGTAACTGATAAGTCATTAGTCTCTACTTGTTCTTTCTCTTTCCCTTGTTCTTCTTTAGTTGATTACTTATTGCTGTTTTAATATCTAGGTGATCAACTTGCCATTGCTAAGGAGACTGGACGAAGACTTGGCATGGGAACAAACATGTACCCATCTGCTTCTTTACTTGGTAACCACAAGGATGAATCCATAGCCGCCCTTCCAATTGAAGAATTGATCGAGAAGGCAGATGGGTTTGCTGGAGTATTTCCTGGTGAGTTTTTTTTTTCATGTACTTGCAGAAGACAAACATGACCTTTACCATCTGGGTTTGGTGTAAGATTCGATATCTTCATTTTTTGTTCTATAGAGCATAAATATGAAATCGTGAAGAAGTTGCAAGAGAGGAAGCACATATGTGGAATGACGGGAGACGGTGTGAATGATGCCCCTGCTCTGAAGAAGGCAGATATTGGAATTGCTGTTGCTGATGCTACTGATGCAGCAAGAGGTGCTTCTGACATCGTGCTCACAGAACCTGGGCTGAGTGTTATCATCAGTGCCGTGTTGACCAGCAGAGCTATTTTCCAGAGGATGAAGAATTACACAGTTGATTTCTTTACTTCTCTTCTTCTTCTAATTCTATTTTTCAGACTATTTAGTATTTCTGCTACGTTTGGATCCTGGATTTGTGAGAGGATTACAAGACAATGACAGGGAAACAAGAAAATAAATGTGGTTCTTCACTTTTTAAACTACTTTTAGTTGCCTTTATCTTTTCCTTTCCCTATCTAGACCTCAAGTCCTCAACATAAGTCCATGATTTAAGCACAGCCTTAACATTTGGACTGGACTGTGTTTAACTTCCCTTCAATCATTTTGACAGATATATGCGGTCTCCATAACAATCCGTATTGTGGTAAGTTACTTTGTCCGTCTAAGCAATGTAATTATTAGTTTGACTCTGTAGATAATCACTAATTTATTTTTCATTTTTCGCTGTTTTATCCCCATGTTGTAGTTTGGGTTCATGTTTATCGCCTTGATATGGAGGTTCGACTTCTCTCCATTCATGGTTTTGATCATCGCTATTCTAAACGACGGTGAGGCTTCGCTTTCTATTTTTCCGGAATAGTTTGTCGCTCATGTTCACCTCATATTTCATTAGTACCTTTGTTGTTTACGAGTTCTGACCCAATATGTAAATACAAACTTAAAGGAACTATAATGACGATCTCAAAGGATCGGGTGAAGCCATCTCCTCTGCCAGATAGCTGGAAACTGAAAGAGATCTTTGCTACTGGTATAGTTCTTGGAGGTTACTTAGCATTGATGACAGTTATATTTTTCTGGGCAATGCATAAAACCGACTTCTTCCAGGTGCGAAACAACATTCTTATATGTATTCTGAATTACCTTATTTTATTTGTTTGATGGTTTTCTTGAGACCTAACTTTCGTGTTATATTTTATTTTTGTGGTCCAGAGAACATTTCATGTGAAGTCACTTGTGCATAATGAAGAGATGGCTGCTCTATACCTGCAAGTGAGTATTGTGAGTCAGGCTCTGATATTTGTGACTCGATCTCGCAGCTGGTCCTTTGTTGAACGCCCTGGGGCGTTACTAATGAGTGCCTTCATGATTGCGCAACTGGTAAGCATTGTATTTATCAGCAGTTATAAGTACACATATAACCACCACAAAATAACGTACAGAATGCTCGCATGGCTGTGGGGCCACAAACAGCTGGACCCATACACATGTGAGTGTCTGTGTACTTTCTTTAGCTGGTTTCTGTGTTCCTAACTGCTTTAGGCCAATTGTGGCTTACATTCTCGTGTAGTCATGTAGTAGTTTATTCAATTTGTAATGAAGAGTAAGGCCTACTAATGGCATTGCTTAAGTTCCCAAGTAAACTGATCTTTTTTCAGGTGGCAACTCTGATAGCGGTTTATGCGAACTGGGGATTCGCAAGCATTAAAGGTTGTGGTTGGGGATGGGCTGGTGTTATTTGGATTTACAGTATTGTCTTCTATGTGCCACTTGACGTAATGAAGTTTGCCATTCGCTATATCTTAAGTGGAAAGGCTTGGGACAACTTGTTACAGAACAAGGTATTTCACCTTCACAAATCTTTTCTTGAATGAGAAGACCTCTCTTTGTCGTTTATATAACTGCCTTCTCTGAAATCAGTCGTTGAGTTACCTGTTTTGATTCTTTTGAATATTTCAGACTGCTTTCACCACAAAGAAAGATTACGGCAAAGAGGAGAGGGAAGCTCAATGGGCACTTGCTCAAAGGACATTACATGGGCTTCAGCCACCGGAAACCTCTAGCGTCTTCAACGATAAAAGCAGTTACAGAGAGTTGTCTGAAATTGCTGAACAGGCTAAGAGGAGAGCTGAGGTTGCAAGGTAATTAACAAAGTTGCCATTCTTTTAGCCTTCGTATTGTCATTTGCTATGTCTAGGAGCTGAAATATGATTGAAAGGTCCTTTTGTTTCCTTCATAACATCTCATCTGATCTGTCACCTAAAAGAACGAGTATCAATGGGTGCACAAAAACCAGCGACACAAACATGCACAGAACACCCACGGAGAATTTTTCTGGAGTGCAGTCAGTGACCAATAGGTTACAGCAGTTCTGGGTACCCAGAATGTTACTTACAATTTATCAAGAAAGTGTACAATATAGATTTAAACTCAGCGCAGGCTCAGATAAATCTGGTGTACACATCAGTTACAGATATATAACTTGTTTCAAAGATGGATTTTTAACTAGACTTAGTAATTGTGGTTGTTCAGAATTGACCCCTATTTGATTACTTTTTGAAGACTTTTGGTGGGTCCAAATTATCACATATAGTTTACACGCCCGGTTGAACCCACTGAGAGATATGCAGCTCCGTCTAAGTGCACGTTCCTATCCATATATGATGGACTACTGCTAAAAATGATGTCCTAATGTTGTGTTTGTAGGCTTCGGGAGCTTCACACGCTCAAGGGACACGTGGAATCGGTGGTGAAGCTGAAAGGGTTGGACATTGATACCATCCAGCAGCACTACACAGTCTGAAAATATCCCATGCACCACTACTAACCGACAGGGCAAGGGCTGCGGCCCCAAGAAGGGCCCGGAATCATGAAGAGAAGAAAATCCTTAACTAGCTAGAAAATGGGAACCTTTCTGCGCCATAAATGTCCCTATTTGTCGACCTTTTTCCTTTTTTTTTTTTTAATTTCAAATGCCAGAGAAAACATTTTGCTTGGCTTCTTAAAACTTAATGCTGAGCAAATTATGAGCATATCTTGTAAAACCGTTATTTTAGCTGCATTCTGGTTTTCTCCTTGCTCTCTCATATGCTTCGGCATTTCCGTTTTTTCTCAGTCTGCAACTACTCCTTTGGAGCATGCTACTTGTGAAGTGTTTTGGCTTACAACAATGCTACATACACGGAAATACTACCCAGAATTTACCTAGAAAGTGGGAATGAGCGACTCAAATGCACTGAAAGCTCATTCACACTTTGTGGCTAAATTCTGGGGAGTATTTCTTGGCACTTAGCATTTCTATTTGGCTTTTGCTGCTCCATAGCAAAAATAGATTTCTGTGTGATTTTCGTGGTTGGTTGGTTGATTGGAAATGGTAGGTGTATCAATTATCCAATCGACCACAAGACAACAATTCTCTGAGATCTCTACTCTGCCCCACGGTTCTGGCGCGTTCAAATAACCCAATATTATATTATATGGTTAGCTCTACACACACATCTTGTAGGCCCATGTAACATGTTGCTTTTGGGTCTTATGTTAGAAGAATCTGCAGGACAAAACAGTATGGAAATAAAAAAACGAAAGCCAATTTTTGATTAATTGGAGTACAAAACAGAAACGACAAACATATATTGAAATTAATCGGAGTATGGGGGTTTTGTCAGCGTAAGCCTCCCAGGATGGCTTGGTCAAACTTAGTCGCATAAGCACCAGGCTTGGTCAAACTTAGTCGCATAAGCACCATCTGGACTATGTGTCGAACCAACTGTGTTAGTACTCTCTCTAGAAAGAGGAATGATGGAAAGAACAAGCATAGAGTTAGATTTTCGGGGTGTGGAAACAATGTCAGTGACTCCCTTTATATAGCTGAAGGAGGAGCAGACATGTTCAATACTCCCTTATAGATTTATATGCTACGGATCAATCTCTATACAAATTTTATAGGCTACGTACAAAAAAATAAGGCTAAACCAAACGGCCCTATCTAGTCATATACCAGCAAACTCAACCCACCAAACCATTAATATTCAGCAGAACACCATATCACCACAGAGATTGTGCGTACGCATTTTGGATTGCTAATCAAGTTCACAAAACCATCACTTTTTTTTCTCTACGAAAATGTTAGACAATCCTAAAAAGACATACTCCAGTTTAAAGGCATGTGTGGACACAGAATAAGATATTTTTTTTCCCCGGTATTGCAAGATTGTTGGTGAGTCAAGTTAATGGAGGTTATTGAATTGATTGAAGTTTTTGTTACTCCCTCCGTCCCTTAATAAGTGTAGACATTTATATTTTGGGCTGTCCCTTAATAAGTGTGTGTTTTGAAAAGTTAGTGGGTACATTTCCTATTTTGCCCTTAAAAGTAGATTCTTTTTTGAAAAGTTAGTGGGTATTATTATATTGACAAATGTAAGTAGTGGAAAGTAGATGTAAAAGTTGTAAAAGTTGTAAAAGTTGATGTGAGAGAAAATAAGTTGGAATTACGAGGTAACACACTTAAAAAGGGACGGAGAGAGTAGTTTTTTTGTTTCTATATGAGAATGTTGTTGATCAAAAGAAAACTATAAAAGATTAATCCTGCAGGCCAGTGGGCTTATTTTGTTATTGGGTAATTGATAAGCATCTCCCTCATTTTTCCTTTTGTTTCTCCACGAAATGATTGGTGAAAACCTTTTTCTTTTTTGGTAAATGAAATCTTTTATACCAACCAAACAACCAGGCTTACAACAGGGGAAAATCCCAATAAAAAACAATACTCCCTCTCCGTCCCCTTTTAAGTGTGTTACCTGGGAATTCCAACTATTTTTCTATCACATCAACTTTTACAATTTTTACATCTACTTTCCATTACTTACCCTTATCAATATAATAATACCCACTAACTTTTTAAAAAAGAACCTACTTTTAAGGGCAAAATAGGAAATGTACCCACTAACTTTTCAAAACACACACTTATTAAGGGACAACCCAAAATGAAAATGTACACACTATAAAAGGGACGGAGGGAATACAACTCAACAAAGAACAAGCAAACATGGACAAAAGATAAAGCAACAAAGAAAACTCAACTTCTAAACATTCTATGGGGTAGATTCCATTGGCTACACAGCCAAAGGTTTTCTTGAGAGTTGCGAACCTGCCTCCAAGAGCTAACCCTGTACCTCACATTTTCTTCCACAATTGCAAGGACCATACTGAAATCTTTTAAGCATCCCCCCGAAGATTCTAGCATTTCTTTCCAGCCATATATAATACAAGGCAGCAGCAAGGAACAATTTGAATAACATAGCGCGGAAAGACTTACCTTTACAATGATCAAATGCCCATTTCAGCTCCACATCCCAATGGCTTGCCCTTCTTTGGATCAGAAACTTACCCAACACTGTATTCCATATCTGCCTGGAAAAAGCTGCAATCAAAAAATAGATGTTGCAAGCAGGGGCGACGCCACATGGACAGTAGGGGGTCACATGACCCCAGTGAACTTTCAAAAGTGTTTACTATTGCTATGTCGGATTGGTTGGTACAATTAATAGTAGCTATTGATTTTTGATCAACATAGTAGCTATTGATGAACCCACACAATTTCTTCATTGAACCCACTGTATCTGGCAAGAAAGGTTAAAGTGCATAGATATCGATGACTTGAAGCCAATAACTAGTTTACACAAGGGTTGTGTCCTAGTAAGAAGATCATCTGTTAGATTTTCACCTCTCAGCGTGGTAATAATAGGGTCATTCTATTCACAGCCGGTGGACTGTCAATTATTTAAGAACAACACAAAAACAAAAACAGCACAGTCCAATACATTCTTTACACTTTTCAATTTATTTTCATACATTTTTATGTACTTTTTACACATTGCAATGTACTTTTTAAACCTTAACAACAATCCACTGAGCTATTTTTAGCATTTAGTAGTAGTATTTCAATATTTATGTGGGGGAAAAAAGCTACACAATGAACGAGACGAACAGCGTAAAAAGACAAGGAACACTGTACATTTTGTGACAAGTTTAGGTAGCATTTTGAACCCACTCAAGGACTTTGCCGGCGTCGCCACTGGTTGCAAGGATTCCTCATGTTGAGAACAGAGAACACACTCAGCATCTAGTGCCATCCCCCACCTTCCTATTAGTCTGTCTTCAGTTGCTAACTTGCCCCTACAAGCTAACCAACTTATAAAGGCCCACTTGGGAACACTCTGGGAAAACCATATTACAGCAACCTTGACAACTTTATGTCTCAGAGCTTCGCAAGTTGATCTAGTAGAAAATTGCCCATTGGAAGAGAGAGTCCATACAACTTCATCCTCTTTAGCTAATCTTGGAAGAAAAGTACCAGGAGTACTAGCCTTAATTTGTTGCATAATCATGTTCCTCGGTCTTGGCCAATTTCATATACCATTAGAGATGATAGTCCTCTTTATCTAACCTAGACTTGTAGTCCAAAGTTGAAAACGGGTACAGTCTGCAGATGATGGAAATTTGAACAGAAGGTGTTCACTGGAAGCTCTATTAATCCAGCTTAAGACTGCTTTAGCAGTTGAGTTAATATATGCTTTAGTACTATAATTTAGGTTGTAATTCTTTTGACAGATTTGAAAAACCGTGAACCAGAGTTTCTGTTTTTATTCAACTTAGCTTATAGAATTTTCAATTAGGTAGGCTGTTATTTTGGTTCTATGGTTATTTTAGCAAAATAATAATCGTTGATACATCTGTTACCAATAATACCATGCTCATTTGGTATCTTCTACCAGATTTTGTTTTTAAATTTTTTGTTTTGTGAAAGGAAGGAGTCCTACCTGACGATGGAGACATATGGAAGGCTTTTACAATACTTTGAGCAATCTTTAAGAACCTAATGAGATTGGTGCTGTTAAATTAGCTTTTTTGCCGCAGTTTTTTTTCAAAAAATTGATTTGTTTGAGTTGTAAAACTTGCGGGATCAATTGCAGGGGTTATTTGCTTCTTCTTTTTGCAATTGCTCTTTAAGTTGGAGTGATCACCCAAGTTAAAGAAGACAGCGCACTGCCAGGGACAGAGCCAGGAATTGAACATGGAGGTGGCAGTCGATAAAATTATATTTAAAAAAAAAAATAATGCATATATCCTTCCAATTAGCCATACACAATACCCAAAAAAAAAGAAGAAGATCTTCTCAAGTTAAATATTCATCGACATAGAACGACCATAGTTTAAAATTTTATTATGGAACTCGATGTTCTTTTAAATCTCAAACGGCCAAGGCGTTGGTAGTCGGCGTCTCAAAGGTTTTGTACATTTTCTGCTTTGGAACTTTTGCAAGACAAGAGGAGGCTTTTGAGTTTTAGATTTTTTTTTTTTTTTTATTGAGCTTTGCCGTAGTACACACCATTTTGAACAAACCTTTTAAACACACCACCAAATATTGCAAGGCCCTACAATATATTTTGACAATCCGAATTGTTCATTTTATAGCTCTAGACGTCTAAATCATTCATTTAAAAAAATCAGATTGATTGGATATTAATAAGGCTTTGATTCAAATTTAATGAATAACAGAAAGAATTTTAACGATCCAATTTTCTTGATGTAAAATTTTAAGATCTTCGTCTCTGCAAATATGTGAAGATAAAGGACGCATTGCCGATGGAAAAGAACATCACCTACTGCTTAAAAAATAAACAAAACCAAAACTAGCTTTTTTAACTCAAAATGTTTACATGTGTGTAATAAAATCACAGAGCAATAAGAAGTGGAAATATTTAATCCCTGATTATTTGGATTAAAGGTGAATTCTGGGTCATAGAGCAGTTGATAGTTGATATTCTATCCGTAGAGTTTTCTAATCTTCTCAGTTCATATTCTTTATAACAAGTTACATTACCATTGCTAAGATAGAAGCCTGTAAATTTAGTACTCCTTTAGCAAAATTGAAATTATTTACCCCCAATTTCACTACAACATGGAACCCTAGTTTTTGTGGTTCGAACCCTACGTTTCACTTCAATGACTATCAATGGCAAAAGTTATAAATCCGGCTCACCTTTTCGGTGGATATTACGTCGAGGTTGAGTGGGGCGTCAGATCTTCTCCTCCTCCTCTCTCTCTCTCTCTTTCTCTCTCTGCTTCGATCTTCTTCTTCTTCTTCCTTGAACGCTCTCTCCCTTTCTCACACTCTCAGTTTCAGCGTTTCAAAACCAGAGGGAACAAAGCCCGCGAAATCGGAAAACCCAAGGCGTGCATAAGTTTTGATCGATTTTATGTAAAAATAGTATTTTCCACGTCATGACACAGGTTGAACCTGTGTCATGTCGCAGAAACGACTCCGTTTCGTTTCAAGATAATACAATTTCCCCCAAGACGATTTCTACCTATATCGACTATTATTTAAAGAACCGAGACGTTCTTCTTGTAGATATTATTATACTCCCTCCGTCCCAATTTGTTTGCTCACTATGAAACTACGTGCAATTTTCAAACTAAAAAATAATGTACTTGCAAAAATAATTTTCTAATCAATGTGGATCTTGTTTGATAGATCTCATTGAAAATTTTAATACGGTGCAAAAAAAATTCAAAAATTATTTTGATAAATATATTAATTTTTAGTTTGAAAATTGCACGTAGTTTCGTAGTGAGCAAATAAATTGGGACAGAGGGAGTAACATATATGATGTACGAATATCTTGTAAATAAATTACATATCAATACTAAATGAATATCTACTTTTTAAAATAGAGTTTGATACATTAAATCATATACTCTTTCATATCAACAACTCTCAAGGGACTTAGGACTCTTTAAGTGCACTTTCTATCTTACCCAATAATATTTTAATGATCAGAGATATTTATATTGTAGAACGCAAAAAAAATACAAATCATGCAAAAATTTAATATTAATTAAAAATAAATTAGTAATTGATTTTGATGAATTTATGTTTCTTATAATAGGTTTAGATATACTGAATCAAAACCATAATACCGGTTTCACATAATCGTGTTCCCTCAACCGACGTTGTCGGCTTAGGATCCTCTGCACACTCAAGCCGGAATCCCTCCATCGCCGCCGAGATCGATAACCATACTCCAATTTCCGTCCCTACGTAGTTCTCCGTCATCTTCATCTTAAACCACCGTTTCTACCTCTCTCTTAAAATCCCTTTAAATCAAAATCGCAACACATGGTCAACCATGAAAAGTTTAAATTTAACATCTTAATTTGTTGTTGCTCATCTTGTAGAGAATGGGTTCTTCATTTTCCAATTTTTACTGCCAACCAATAAACAATGTGTTCTTGATTTTGATTTTTCAGAACAATTTTTGGCTATGAGCGAAATTCCCCCTTATGAACACATACATGTATAGATACTCATGCTGGTATATGTATGCCTGTCCAAAATGAATTTACTGTTACAATCTCCGGGAGGAGGAGAAAATCGGAGGCTAGTTGGATCTTAATTAACGGCTGAGATCTTTTTTAATACACGTGGCAGTCTTAGAGAATGGGGACAGCAAATGGGGACAGAGGATCCCAAGCCTCCGTCGTCGTCGACGGTGCGGTGAAGCTCCCTCCCTACTTTTGTATCCGATCAGAATCATCTCTGACAACGGTCGGCAATTTAGAGGCTCCGGCCAATCGAAACGACGTCGACTGCCGCTCATTCGAAGCTCTCTTGGTCTTAACAATGGGGGCTTACGTTTCAATTCACAAAGAAACACAAATTAGAGAAACCCATCGTCATTGGTGACTGTTCAATCGCCGAAGGTGGTCTCAATGGTTACATTCTCTCTAGTGATATCTGTTCATAATTTTGGTATGAACCCAGTGTTCTTCTCAATAATCTAGATATGCACAATTTACTGCCTATTCTGGTAGCTATGGCCTATGGTTGCAGAGGCCTGAAAGAGATCATTAGATTTATGACTTGAATTAGAGCGCATGTAAATTGCCACTAGAGTGTTGCCATTCCCTCAGCAAGAACTTCAGAAGTTTCTCCATGCTGAAACTCTAGTTTGCTTCTTATGTTGCTTTGCAAATAATTTGCGTGTAGATAAGGAAGAAGCCGAGGATGTTGAAAAAAGCAGTATAGTTGATTACTTTTGACTTTCTCTTTTTTCCTCATTGGTTGTTGTTCTTTGGTTTATTCGGATTCGTTCTTCTGTATAAAAGAGAAAGGGAAAGAACAGGAGTTGTAGAAAGCTGGTTGATGTTTTTTGTTAGCAAGATGGTAGAGATGCTCTATGCAACATTGCTCGACATGGCCTTTGCTTTCGATTGATACTAGAGGTGTCCTATATTAGAAATGGATAAAGAAACAATTTGGTTAACCAGCAGTTTGAGGTTGCTCTCTGAAGCATCACATCCCTGTATATGTAATTACCGAAACAATTTAGTTATGCTAGAATTAATTCCAATACTAAATAAAGTTGCAGAATTTTATCATACTGGATTGAGAAGGAGTACGCGTGTGGAAGCGACTAGTTTTTGCAATTCTATCTCGATAATGTTATTCTTAGCAAGATGATTGAGATGGAATATCAGGAATTTTCCCAAGCTTGGGAAAGAGAGGCGGTGGTGTAAACTGCCAATGGATGGAAGCGGTGACAATAGGAATTCTATCCAGTTTTTTTTTTGGTCAATCGATAGAAAAGAGATCAATTACACCACATATGAAGTACAAAGTACCAAGCTGGGACACTACATGAATTGTGAGAGTCCACGAGACAACCAAGCCCAACAACTTAACCAATACAAGAAATAAGCCCGTTAAAGGGTAGAAACAAAGAAAGGAAAAGCCCCTGCACGCAAGAGGGGAAATTCGAACTCCTGACCTGCTAGTGAGATGCAAGAGCCTTGGCCAACTGAGTTAGCCCCAGTTGGTTAGTTCTATCCAGTTTAGTGAAGATAATTTCTTGGAATGTGAGAGGTTTGGGTAGCAATCTGAAGAAGAGATTTGTTGGTAAACTAATTAGGAGGAGCAAACCAGATGTTTTATTCATTCAAGAATAAAAAAATGGAATGCTTTGAGAGGTCTGAAGCTATCAGAATCTGGGGAGACTAAAATGTTGATTTTGCTATCTCTAAAGTCAATGGTTCCTCCGGAGGTCTGCTTATTCTTTGGAACAAAGAGGGTTTTCAAATGGAATCCTCGAGAAGATGAAGCAACATTTGCAGCAGTACTTATTTTTCCACCAGTTAAATTCCAATTACCAGAACTTTGAGGGGAATTTTGGATTTCATGCGGAGGTTCAAAAATAGGATGTTCGAAAATGTTTCTTGGCATGGTAATTGAGTTGGGTTCCTCATGTAGCATGGCATCTCTTTCTCCTGCTCTAGAGCTAGAACCATTGCTCCATCTAGATGATTGTGTAGTTCGTCGCAATGGGGGACGAACATGCACAACACCGGATTGCATTGGAGGACTTGTATACTCAAAAGAATTACCGATGGGAAGAAGTTTGATGATTGTTGCAGTGACGAAACATTAAAGTGCACAACAGTGCTCCCGGTGGGAAATACACTAACAGGTACAGAATCTTGTTGGGGTAAAGGATTTATCCTCACATGGTAATTTCTATGGGGATTTTTCACCATGTCCTGTCATATGCAAAAGGGGGCTTCCAGAAGAAGCTCCTCTAAGGGCACATTTGGTGATGGGGTAGAGATATAATTAAGCTTCTTCCAGGATTATATCAACCAGGAACAGCATTCCAAACAGTACTTAGCAAAATTGTGTTAGCTGACTCATACTGACGCTCTTCTGATGCGGAACCAGCTCCAAGTTTTGTTTTTCGCACATTATTATGGCTGACAAGGTTCAGCCATAATAATGTGCTTCTCTGTGGTTGACACGGTTCACCCACATTCCATCCGCTTAAGGTGTGTCCTTGACTCAGAGAAGCATGGGCAAAGTCATTCGCAGAGGTTATACTCTCTGGTAACAAGTGATAAGAAGAATTCTGAATATCATTCCAGCAAATCTGTTTGATCCATAGCAGCATCACTTGGTGTAGATCCCTGATCAAGGCCTAGGATATCATGGAAAGAACCTATAACGCTTCTCTGCCCTTACATAAGCGCTATGGTGCAATCTGTTTACAATTCTTACCAGTTCCAATAAATGTTCCGATGAAGACGGGACTTCTTAGCAGGTCTGAAGCAACCAAAATAGCATGAAATTAAATAGAGCATTGTATGTTTGAAATAGGTGACAAGGAATGGACATGAAAGAAGCACATTGAACATATAAGATCAGTTTGGAAGGTTGAAGGATGGAAGAGGAACACTAAAAGTCTGTAATCATCTAACCTATCTATAAGTTCTGCTACAAAAAATCAAGCCATGGGATAAGCAACTATAAAAATCCCAACTCTCTCCTTCCAACCAGTAAACCATTGAGATGGAAAATTTTCCTTCATATGAGAGGCGATTTGGCTCCAAAATAGCATGATATCCGAGACATAAAAATCACAATCATGTGTTCAGGATATCATTAATTAACTTTTACCAGAATATAAGAACAAAAGGTTACAGTCAATGAGATAAAACAATGAACATAAAAGCAACCGAGTCTTATTTGGAGTAAGCAAATTAGAATACAGAAGGTGCACATATATCAGAATCATACATTTCTGCAATAGCAACTTAAAAATCCATCTTCCCAAAGGCCACATTAACCAACTACTACCACTTGAGATGGAAATCCTTTGACTTATGATATTGGTGAAATTTATGTATTCTCACTTAAATTTTATGTGCGATGCATACATCACTGAAGTGGTGCGTCAATGCGTCATATTCTCAGGTTGGAATGGCGACCATCATTTTTCATAATCTCGGGGAATTGGAGGATGCACTATCTGTCTTGATCCATTACCCAGAAGTCACGCTAGTTGTCATATCTTCTAGAAATTACTTTCTTGGTAATGCTACAACTGGAGGGGAGGGGAGTTTATAATTTTCTTGAATTTATGTAAGCAACTGTAATTACTTTTCTTGTGAGCATTACTTTCTTGGTAATGCTACATGGCAGCGTTGCACATAGCGATGTGCTCATTGTTTTTCAAACGTCATTTTATGCTCATTGCCGCGCTCATTTAGTGTTCATTGCGTGTGGTCATTCTGGTCATTGAAAAAATGTTGTATTATAGAGTGGTCTCAAGGTCGAGAAGAAGCAAAACACAATAAGAAACCTTTAGGCCCAATACATAGAAACAAATGTCAAGGCAAAAAAAAATCAGATATAAAATGTGCTCTCCTTTAGGACAGCAAAACATGGTCAGATTTCATAAACATTCTCCGCCTAACATGATGCATAAAACCACTGAGGCAATCTGGGAAAAATTAGTTGTGAAGAGGACATAAATTGAGAGCCTACTTAACTGAGCACACAAGAAATTGCCAAGCATTAACAATCTTGCAAACGCATGAGGATAACCGAGAGTTTCCTCATCTCTTGAATTAAGAATGCTAGTTGTTTTTTAATAACTTCTTTTTTTAGATGTTCCACCTTACTCCTGAAAACTCGTGTCAGTAAGTCAGGTCTATTCTGTGCTTCTTCCTGTGGTTGCAACTCAGATATAATTTCAATCCATTTGGGGTTACGAGTTATAGCTAACAATATATCAGACACCTCTTTTCATTGTCCATTGTCTAGGAACTTGACAGAAGAGAACATGGAAAGGGAGCAATTATTTTGAAAGAGATCTTTGTCTTCTTTTTTTTGTTTCTGTTGAAGAAGACACTACTTTTAGCCTTTTAAGGCATGGGTACTTGTTTTTAACCTCTTCTGCAGAAACATAGCTTAACTAAGCATCGTGATATTTAGCATGAAAAAAATCAACTACACGGGGTAAAATCTTGCCATCAACAGCACATCCGTAAAGAATCCAATTGTTGCGAGTGGGGCATATAGATCAGGAGCCATTTCTAGTGGCTTAAACTTTTGGGAGAATTGAGATGACAGTGCAAGTGCAAAACAAAGCAGCATAAAGAAAACACTTCCCAAGTTCCAACCAAAAGATGGAATCTAACATACAGAAAATGTTTCCACCACTTTATCTTACCGAAACTGGCTTTTTGAATATGTACTCGAAAGAAAAACTCTGGCAAAACAACTTTGATATTGTATCTTCTACTTGCATTTCACTCCATGCCAAAGGTTATCATGAACAACCATACAACTGCACGAGTGTAAGGTGCAGATTTTTTTTGATGCCACGTCAGGATCACTGAAGATAGGCAAAGAAAAGTCCAATTCTAATAAACACTTGATTACCGATAAGAATTCTAACCTGTAAAATATAATCTTCAATGGCTTTTCCCCTGTTGCTTTGCGAAAGGAGGCTAGAAGATCCCTGTACAAGCAGAAATGAAACATAAAAATAAATGCCAGAAACCCAAAAAAAAGATGCACAAATTAAAAAGTCTGTGAAGAGACTCCACAATGAAAAGAAATGAACTATATCTGATCATGCATGAAGGGAAAATTCAAACAGCAAGGTGATTCAACACGTGGATTGAAGTGAATTCCATCGGTTGTTTGTTGCGTAGCCTCATATGCATCAGCATCTCCATTGCCATCTTTTGCTCAATCCTTGCAGTAATGTGAATGAGCCAACCCAGTTTGGTCTCTTCCACATCATCTTGTCCAGCAAAAGTGCATTCTCCATAGTACGATGAAAACACGTAATTAACTAACATATTTTGTTCTTCATTTCCAACAAATCACCGGGTGATTCAACGGACTTATCAGCAGTTCTTGCACCAGCACGGAGACTGGACTCTCCACACACAAATTCCAGAAAGGTCTCCATGAAATACTGGAGATTCAAACAAATTCTTCTTTTCAGTTGAACTTAAAGGCCAAGATTTAGCACCCATTTTCCTACACATTCAAGAGCAAACATAGAGAATAGAACTCAAAATTAAAGGATCACCCTAGAACTTCAATGCTAATGTTTGAATCTATTGATTGATTGTCTGAACAATTCAGGAAAACCAATGAATCCAAAAACCATGAATAAAATACAAAACACAAACTAAGTCGTGGATAACCATTTAACTACTACACTGACATTCAGATCTGAAATATTTTCAAAAGGAAAAGTACGATAACCCAATTTTTATCCTATTACGAATCACACTAACAAAACAATTAGCTGAGCTAAGAATACACACGGAATAACTTTGCTGAGCAACACAAAAGTACTCCATACAGATTCAACAATCACAAAGAAGAAACTGGAGACCTCATTGAAATTTCTTTTGAGAAGTCTGAAAGTCATAGGCTTCCATAGTGTGACTTATATCCTGAACACAAAAATGCAAATGATAGATTCAAAACAACAGAAATCATAAATATTTTGCGAACCATAAATCTACATGTATATTAGAGATAACAAGCATTCTATTTTCTTCATAAAAGTAGAGGACTACTAAAAGTAGTGCTTGCACTCTTTAGAAAATTATAGTCGCCCTCACTACTTTTAAATCTCATTGAATTCTTCCCTGGGTAAGTTCTGGAATCTCAAATGCAAATTATGCTAGTAAATAGTAATGTGGGTCGAGAAATACAAGCCAATACCAATCTAGAAAAAAAAAAAAAAAGAAGGTATAGCCTCTTACCTTTGAGCTCCCTTTTCAACATGGAACTCTATGTTTTAATAGTACAACTATATATTGTGCTTAGAAGCTTCATCTTCATTTGTTAAGAAAATAGCAATTATCTGCTAACCCAAAAAACATAAATAAAGAATGACCATTAATAAAAGAACAAATTAAATATGACACAAATAAACAATGAAATTAAAAAAAAAAAAAAAAACCCCTAAAACTATTATATTCCCCATTGAAAAATCTTTAGAAGGTTATCCTCAATTTAGAAGCACATAGTTTGTTCAAAGGTAAGAACGAGAATCCTAATGTTCTGTTTCCATACAGAGGAGAGGTATCATCAATAGTATCAATCACTTAGCTTAGGAACATGTACACGTAAAATGATCAAAAAATGGGAAAAAAAGAGACCTCATGAGTATAGCATGAAAGAGTTCCCTAATTAGATCACTTCCACACTAATATTGAAATACACCTACAAGAAACTAAAAAACTACCAGCATTCAAGAGTCTTACAATAATAAGGAGCTGGTTATTCAGATATTTGCATTAACAATTCAAATACAGACAAACTATTAATCACAAAGTTATATAGCATTCTTTTACAACATATAAAGTATTGGCTTACAGTCGATCGGGCGTCAGATCTTCTTCTTCTTCTCTCTCTCTCTCTCTGCTTCGATCTTCTTCTTCCTTGAACGCTCTCTCCCTTTCTCTCAGTTTCAGCGTTTCGAAACCAGAGGGAACAAAACCCGCGAAATCGGAAAACTCGCGTTTCGATCAGTTTTGGCGTGCGTAAATCTTGATCGATTTTCTGTAAAAGTAGTATTTTCCACGTCTCAAAAACGACTTCGTTTCGTTTCAAGATAATAACAATTTACTTTTCCACGTCATGACACAGGTTGAACCTGTGTCATGCTACAAAACGACTTCGTTTCGTTTCTTTTCAAGATAATACTTTCCACGTCATGACACAGGTTGAACCTATGTCATACTACAAAAACGACTTCGTTTCGTTTCTTTTCAAGATAATAACAATTTACTTTTCCACGTCATGACACAGGTTGAACCTGTGTCATGTTACAAAAACGACTTCGTTTCGTTTCAAGATAATCATAATTTACTCCAAGGACGATTTCTACTTATATAAACTATTATTTAATGATCCGAGACATTCTTCTCGTAGAAATTACTATAACACATATGATGTACGAATATCTCGTAAATAAAATAGATACCAATACTTAATCTAAATGAAAATCTGTTTTTTAAAATGGAGTTTGATACATTGAATAATATCTCCTTCCATATTAATAACTCTTAAGAGACTTTAAGTACATTTTCTATCTATCTAAGTAATATTTTAATAATCTAATACGTTGATATTGTAGAACGCAAAAAAATATAAATCATGTAAAAATTTAATATTAATTAAAAATTAATTAGTACTTGATCATGATGAATTTATGTTTCATAAAATAGGTTTGGTTATACCGAGTCAAAACCATGATAACCGGTTTGAACATAACTCCCTTACAACCGACGGCGTCGACGGTGAGGTGAAATCGGGCCTCAACCGGCTTTCGAGTACCAACCCACTTCCTTTTGATCTGTTTCTCATTCTCAGAATGAAGTCGGATGGTCTGGTAACCATTGATGCCAAACCCATCGATATTTCCAGAGCTCCCTCCCTCCCTCCCTTTTACCCTGGACCTTTCCGATCAGAATCATCTCCGACAACGGTCCGCAACTTAGAGGCTCCGGCCAATCGGAACGACGTCGACTGCTGCTCATTCGAAGCTCGCTTGGTCTAACAATGGGGGGCTTACGTTTCAGTTCACAAAGAAACACAAATAAGAGAAACCCCATCGTCATTGGTGACTGTTCAACCGCCGAAGGTGGTCTCAAATTCTCCCCAGTGACATCTGTTCATGATTTTGGTAGGAATCCGCTGTTCTACTCAATAATCTTGATATGCACAAATTATGCTTAGCTGCCTATTCTGATAGCTATGGCCTATGGTTGCTTGCTTTATCAATTCCTCATCAAATGTGGTATTTTTTCCATCATATTATTATCTGTTGTATTCACCTTTGCTATATGTAACAATGAATTGGGCATATGCTGATTTTGGTATTGTCATCATAGTTGTTAAAAACCCGCGATACTATCATATAAAGATAAAGTATCCTACGGCTTGTATCGTCTCTCTCGGAAAATGAGACTTATCGCACCTTGTGTCTTTTTTGCATAGGAATCGTACTACGATGGCGTATCTTATGGTTAGTTTTCAAATCTTCTGCCACAATACTGAAAATGGAACCATTAAGTTTGGTAGGAAGGTACTTGGTTCGAAGGGAAACCATTCATACAGTGAGTCTAGATAATGTTGCGGGAAATTACAGTGTATTGCTTGTGACAGCGATGATACACAAGGGAAGTTATTGTTCACTGCGTCGGGGCCTTTTCTTATATACCCAAGTCCAAATATGGAGGTAGAAAATTTATTATATTGTGCAAACGTGGAGCTAATACTAAGGAATCTGTATTTTTGTTTAGGATACAAACAATACGGTGATGAATCTAAAGGTAAAGTTATATGAGGCCTAGTATTTTTACCTTTATTGTTTCTTAGTGTGAGCCACGTCTAAGATTTATCTTTTCCTTTCGAGACAAATTTACCCTCTTGATTACAGAAATAAAGTCAAAACCTTTTTATAATGGGACCTAACACAGAGTTTTTATGAACACTATCTACCATTCTGTAGCGTTTTTGGCGTGCTATAAAAGGTGTTTTTTCTTGTAGTGGTTGAAGCTGCTATTTCTTACTATATTTTTCAATGTTTCCACCTTGTTATTTTTCCAGTTAATGTAGGTACTGAAAAGGAACAGGAAATGTAATAATATTAGGCTTCTTTACTAGGAATTTAGTGTATTATGAGTGTTTATCAAGTTTGGGGATGTGGTTGCCCTTACGCCTACCTGGGGTCAATCAATGGTTTTGAATAGTTAAAATGATGGGTTAATGCATTAGTGAACAATTTGGGGACAATCACTAGGTCTGGGACAAAGGAGTTCATGGAGGCGTTGCAGGCCGGGTTTGATGTGAGCATGTCAATTCGGTGTTGGGTTTTACTCTTCCTATTCCATGGGTCTTTCACTGTTATAAGGGATGTTAGCGAATAACCACTTGCAAGAGGATCCAAAGTTACTCTATTTCTCAAGGAAGATCAGGTTAGTTCGCCGATGTCTTACTGAATTTCTTTTTCTGTGATGCGGTGCTATTTTTCTACCGCTGTTTTTTCTGCGTGAATATGGTGATCAATTGCTTCTGGGTGATGCGACTCAGTGGGTACTCAAAATTGATTTGGTCTTGTGGCTAGATGATCATTTACTATTCTTTTCTGCACTGTGGCATTGTTGGTGCGGTGTGTTTATCTTTCTGAATTGGTTGCTGGTTTAGCATGTCGTTATGTTTGCTATTGTGTTTGGGATTGCCTGGGAATAGGCCTGTGGTGATCTCTGTGTTTGATACATTTTGTGGCAGGTGCTTTTCGTGCTGGTATTCTAAGTTCATCTCTCTCCCGAATGTTTCTGAGGTCGTAGTCTAATCTTACTTCCTGTGTTTCTTGTCCTGTACATTCGTAAGCGATTGTATGAGAGGCATTTGAAATTGTGTCTTATGATTGTGTTGTTGATGTAGTAGGGTGTTTAAATACGGCTCTAGGTAGTAGAGCAGAGCAGGGAGCTCAATTATTATTTTTCAGTTCTATTGGCTATAAATCTTAGAAGAGGATTTTTTTTTCTCCGGTGTTTTACTTTTGTTTTGCTTCAGTAATTACCTATCTTGCATATGTGAAGGAAGATGACCAATTATATTTAGTTGGTGCATTAATCAATAGGAATACTGCCCCAGTTTATCTTGGTATATTTTCGTCAAGTGATGTGATGTAAACTGATGCATCTAAATTTTTCTTGTTGCTTTTCATAAGAGTTTGATTATGTCCTTCTATTGAACCTTCTGATGACCATTCATTATCTCGGTATTCTATTCTCAGAGGAGTCTGGTGGAGTTAATTTGCAGCTTTTTTGTTGCATCTTGGACTGGGGTAGTCAATTATCATGGCCCGCGGCCTAGCATGAGGCCTAAGCAGGTATTTTCTTACCAAAAAACCTTGATTTTTTCAGGTTTTCGGCTAGATTTATTTCAGTGCATGTATTCTATTATCGTTTTTTAAAACATGGATCTGAGTTTCCCTTGCCATGATCTGAGCAGGTGTTTGTGGCCAATCATACTTCAATGATGGACTTCATTATTTTGGAGCAGATGACTGCATTTGCTGTTATTATGCAGAAGCATCCTGGATTGGTTGGTAAGTGTCTAGGCTAGACTCCAGAGTTTCGCATGTCTAAATTTTTGTGGGATTCGGTCGTTATCTATCTTTTTTTTCCCTCTGCATAAAACAATACAATTGATATCTCCTGAAAACTAGGGTCCTTTAAGCTTCGTATTTCTGTGCTTGGCAGTTATCCTTTCCATAAACTATGTGTGCCCTGCGTCTCACTTTGGGTGTCGTTAAACAAGGAGGATAATAATTGCATGTGGAGCTGCATCACGGTTGCATATTGAATGCTAGCCAATTAATTAAATTTGCATAAGATATGCATAGTTTTCAAGAAACTAAGCTTCACTTTTTAGGCATCCAATCTTTGAGATGGCAATGATTCGTATGTCATTGATTATTTGTGTCTATTTTTTCAAAAAAATTATGTATGAGATCTTCTCTAACTATTTTATCTAAGTAGCATGGACTATTGAGGTAATATACGTTATGTTAGTCTAAGACCTGTTCTTTGTTTTATTTCATTTTTTCCTGTTGAAGTATAAGACCTTGAATATAGGCAAAATACTTTGGAATTAGTTAGTTGCTCTCTCGGATACCCAACTTCGATAGAAACCTCAACCTGACTTTGACGGCGTACTGACTTACACCAAAACCCATTTGTAAGAAGTTTGAAATTTGTGTCGTGTCTGCCCTTGTTTTGTATAAGTGTATCCATTATTAATACATTGATCTAATACTACTGGTAGTGTGTGGAATGAGAAATTTATGGTTAGTATTTAGTAATGCGTGAGAAGACTTCTAGCTAATGCAGAATTGGTGAAAACGATCGTAGAGATTATTACTTAAACGCTAAGCTTTCTTTCTCTCTTCTCTATCTACATAAACACTAAGTTATACAATGACAGATCGCAGGCTTCACAATATCCAAGCATACACACGGGCCAATGTTCGAATCTAAGCATACAAATCCAGGTTAGGGAAGAAAAAGGAAAACAAAACAAAGGTTATTGTCCTTTTTAACTTGTGTCGGTGTCATCCTTTTTAAATTCTGAAGTTTGGAATTTCTCACTGTAATTGTTTCAATGGATTTATTATTTTCCTTTTAAAATTCTAGTCTTTATAGATTATTGTCATATTTAAGGTATAACTTATATTTCGGTATTGTTGCCTTCGTTTCCTATATTTTTCCATTCGGCTTTGTAGTGGTGAATATGGCGCTAAATGAATAATTAGTGTTTTATAATTACTTGAAAACATATTGAGGTCTCTCTGTATTCCTCACTCGAAAAATAGACCCCTAATCATCCATTTTCTGGTTACCTGAACATGATGTACGTAAAAGAGTATTGGATCCTATTATCTATTATTTTCTTACTGTGGTCTATTCTTGTGATAGCGTGTTGATGCTTGCTTAGTTTTTCTTTCAGGTGACATGAAGTTAGCAATATGTTCCCTGAAGATGCTTGCAGGATGATTATCAATGGTAACTGGTAAGCATTTTGAATAATTGAGTTGCACAACATATAGTATAAAAAATCTAATATGGATCACACATTTATTCATATGCCATGAAAATTAACCCCTTCTACTTATGTTTTTTCCTTTTTCAACTATTATTGGACTCAACGTTAGTTGGCTACTCCTAGATTAATTGGAGAGCTTGTCTTTGTTTGAGCTTATAACATTAGTTGGAATTGCTGAAATGTGATTGAGTGGAGTGTGTAGGTGTATTGTCTTTACCCTTTTGTCAGTTTAACACTGTTTGCTCAAGAAGTGTTTGAGTCTGTTGGGTCTTGGGTCAGTTTATGTTTGTATGTGTCTGTAGGCATGAGAATTTGCTGAACAAAATGTAGATGACATGCAAACAAAATGTCATCAAGTGGGGAAACTTCTTTGCATTTAAGGAAAAATAATATATTTGGCAGTGACCGTTTATAAGAGAAAAAGGCTTGGTAATTTTAATTTTGGTATATTAAATAAATTGTAATTTATGCTTGTTTGAATAATTTCTATGTTGGTTCTTCAAAACCAATTTATAGTTGTGCACTGTGTATGAAGTTTGGGAAGAGAAGAGAAACTGTGGTGTCCTAGATTTTTGGTGTCCCTTCTCTTGACTCCTTTCACCGGAACGAGATGGATCTAGCCTCCAAGGATGCTCCTGCACACGTAACACCCGGCGTTAGTGCCCAACCTGGCCGGAAGTTGGCCAGGGAAGGCACTCCGATGGTCTAGTGAGAGGTTGAAGGAGAGAAACCAAAGGGAAGTAGAATTGAGTAGGGTTGGAGTCAATTGTGTACCTTCCAGGGTTCCCGTCTCTTCCTTTATATAGGCTCCCTTGACTTGGGCTCCAAGCTCAGGTGTAGATTGGTAATTTGGCTCAGAGGACGTCACGCTACGTCACCGCCTCGGATGACGTCATCCATGACGTGTCGGATGAACTGCCTTCCGCATTTCCCGCGAGTCACTTCGGGTATGCCCGGCTCGGGTGATTCGTCCGGATCGATCATGTCTCGACGAGTCATTTCGGGTTTACCCGTCTCGGATGACTCATCCGGATCAAATTCGTCTCGTCTTGGCCAAAAACGCCGATTCATCATCTTTTGTGATTCGAATCGTACCGACTCGGTACGGTTATATTGGGCTCGGTTGACACCGTCTCGATACGATCATATTGACTCGGATCAAACCGTCTCGGTACGGCTTCGGGTCACACCACCTCGGTACGATCATATTGACTCGGCTTCGGATTGCACCGTCTCGAAACGGTCATGTTGGCTTGGCTCGGATGGCACCGTCTCGGTACGGTCATATTGACTCGGATCAGACCGTCTCGGTACGGCTTCGGGTCACACCGTCTCGGTACGGTCATATTGACTCGGCTTCGGATTGCACCGTCTCGGAACGGTCATGTTGGCTCGGCTCGGATGGCACCGTTTCTGTACGGTCATGTTGGCTCGGCTCGGATTGCACCGTCTCGGTACGGTCATATTGAACTCGGTTGTCTGTCTGACCTTTAATTATTAAGAAATGAGCCCAACAATTGGACCTCCTGACCGAACCAATCTTTACCCATTTGATCGTTATATTTTGGCCCACTACAGAAACTAAGAGAACCAAACCGAGCCTTATGTCCCAAATCAATTGGGGTAGGCTAAGTGAATCCTTTTCCTCCATTAAGCTATGTCAAGTGCTGTTTGCTCACTTAGCCCTAGTAGACTCAAATCCTTGCACACTACCGCATCTAATGTCAATTTGGGTCATCCCCTCCTCGGAGCGTTGCTACTCAAAGCTATCATATCCGCTCCCTTAACTACTGCATCCAGTGGTCTACGACAGACATGCCCAAACCACCTAAGCCTATTTTCCCTCAACTTCTCTTCTATAGGTACTACACCTACCATCCTGCGGACTGTTTCATTTCTAATCATATCTTGTCTAGTCTTACCACACATCCACCTCAACATTCTCATTTCCGCTACACTTATCTTGTTCACTTGTTGTTTCTTAATAGGCCAGCGATCTGTCCTGTAAAGCATCGCTGGTCTTATGCCAGTTCTATAGAATTTTTCCTTCAATTTTGTGGGTACCCTCTTGTCACACAGTACACCGGTAAGGAAAATTACTGCAAACGGCCTAACAACCTTTGATGATCACGTTATTGAGGCAGTTATTACTGTCCTAACAAGCCTTTTTTTTTGTTGTAGTGCTATGAGCTGGTAATCAATAGATCTAGGTTTTAAAATTTGAAGGAGCACTACAAAGGTTCACCCACACCGAGTTGGGCATTAAATCTGCACAGGTAAGGGACCATCTTAGATTTTGAAGTTTGTGAAATCATTAATTATGGATGATGGAATCCTTATGATGGCTTTCTGGAATTGAGTGTTGGAATTTTTGGTCGCTTACTGATGCAAACACTCTAAACTTGTGCAAGTAAGTAGTAGTACAGATCCCCATGTATGAAGAACTTTGGGTTAATGTTTTATGGATTTTGAAGCATTTATCATATGTGAAAAAGCTCATGTTGAGTGCCTCATAGATTTAATGGTCCGTAGTCCTTGCGGGGATACTTCTATGGTAGAAATATGGTCTGTTTCTTCACAGCAAAGTTGTCTTCTTGTATCTCCAATTTGTAATTATGTGTTTCTGCCTTCTGGGACTGTCATGACTTCAAGTCTTCAATTCATCTTCTTTGTACTTTCCAGAGTGGTGGCTGCTTTTGAAAAGAAAATACGTTCAGCAGTTGAAGATGCCGTTTCTCAGAAAATTGAAGATGGTGTTTTACTGCTCGACTCTAAGTTGCGATCTCTTCCAAAAGAAATTGCAGTACATAAAATTGCTGCCCTGAATGTTACTTTTGTGAATGACGCGCTTCTTATGGTTTCTGCATTTTTACATGCTCACTAGGCTTGGAGTAGTTCCTGATACTACTTCTACTGTTGTAAATAAATTCTATCGTTCTGCAAGCAAAGTACTGGAAAATTGCAGCTGCGAGCTAAAACTTACATGGATTATGAGGTTGGAGTTGTTAAGCGTGGTATAGCTAGATTTTGGTAACAACAATGAACTTAACAAACTCGATACTTCCTTTGGGTCTTGTCTTTCCAGAGGTTGGCTTTTTCAATGTTTGGATTTTTATTATCTTCTTTCTTGTTGGTTGCCATTGCAGAGCCACACCACAACCCTGGAGTCCAAAGAGATACATTAACTTTGTCTCTGAAAAAGGTGAACTGTTGTCAGAGCTCTGTTCCATATCGGCTCGCACATCCTATGGTTTGTATGTTTTCCCCCCTTTCATCCATTCATTTTCTGTCCAAAAACTTGCTTTAACCTGTATAATGTTAAAATCTTCCATAAACCATATGACAGTATTCAGGTTAATATAGATTGCATCACTTGAGGGGTTGATTCTGCATGTTAAATTATAAAGACAAATGCAATTATGTTTATGACTTGGAATTTAGATCTGTGGTGTAAAGATTTACAAATAAGTACACACAAGTTTGCCTAATAGAAGTATTTACCTTAGGGTCGCAACCAATATAATTATTTCCAATAAGATCGCGACCGAAATATCTATCCCCAGTAAGGTTGCCAGGCTTTTTTATGTTCCTGAAATGCCCTCCAACTGTCCGAAATTGAATCATGTATTATTTTTTAAACATTAAGCGCTGATAATTTCTCCAACTCCATGCTGATATTTTTATGCTGTAACACAGAATTTTCTCAGTGAAAACTTTCCCACCGAAAATTAGGAGTAAGAAAATTATCCGTGTTCAAAAGTTATCAGTATTAAAAAAATTTAGCACATGCAAAAGATGAAAATATTTTACTAAAGAGTGGCCAGTGGGGGTATTTTTACAATCTTGCTTGCAAATTAGCAAAGTGCGGCTTTAAGAGTAAATATGTGATATTGCGTGATGCGCACTTCACCTCTATTCTGGTGTTAGATATTAAACTATTAGGATACTGCTCTGCTTTTAAAGTGGTGTAGCACTTCAATAGGGGGTAATTTTTGAAGGTCCTCAATGGCTTGTGCAGTAAGCCACATGAATGCATCTGAAGGAGGTTTCCTACCCTGGAGGGGAAGGTCATATATATGTCTTTTGACTGAGTGATTGAGGGACTCAGGAAGCTTATATGCTCACTTAAGCTAGGAAAGAAACAAGCAGATCAGTTGATTTCTTCTTTAAAGAATTTGATTATATGCAAATATCAGGGCTGCATCAAATGGTATGAGACCGAGCTCCCCTAATAAAACACCATGAGCAGAGTTTCTTGAAAATTTGTAAAATACTAAAATGGAAGCCCCTAAAAGGACCTCCTGTCCATATTTGGTGTTAATATTGTCCACGATTCCTTTGGCTGATGGTGATAAGAGGGTTGTAGGTTCATTCCACAAGGTCAGCTTGTATGCCTATCATGTACCTGAGAACTCATACGAAATAGTAGATGAACAGTTTAAAATTAAAGCACCCTGCTGTTAGAGTCTGTGATGGTTGGGAGTCGTTTTATATGGAGTAGTTGGCACGATCTCATTAGAGAATATGATCTGGAGATGAGATTATTATACGTACTCCTCTAAACGGACTGATTTTCGGGAAGTTAGACAAGCTTTGAGTATCATATCCATAGATTTAATACTCTTACCGAATACGTTCCGCTTAATCTGAATGTATCTAGATTATGCCCTTGGACAATGTGCTTGTTTGTCCCAAGGCTGTGTGTGTCTAGCTACCAAATATTTCTCGCTGATCACTCTTTTGATGCCCTGGATCTAATTGTATTTACCCCTTTCCCTTCCTTGGCCTCCCTTGAGTCACAAATTTTACCGGAGTTTGATAAAGGATGGCCATGCACTACCAAAAATTTGTTGTGCACCTTTCTGACCAATTGTGAAGCCTTTGAATTTTCAGTATTTTGGCTAAGCAAAAGAAAAAAATCACTAGCAAATAACCCAAGTTACTTTTGTTTTTGCTAAGCAAAAGAATTTATCTTTCTTTGCAGAAGAGAAACAAAGATTAAAGGGAGAAGGGCAGACCGACAAAAAAATGCCACCGAGAACCGCAAAGCCAGGAAGGCAAGAAACCGACCTAAAAGTTAGAACCACCAAAAAGAGAACAAAACTTAAAAAAGAGAGTTGGAGTGAGAAAGAACTGGATTTCCGTTTGTGCCAGGATAGGTGAGCGAAGCTATTACAAATTCTCCTTCAGTACTGTACTGGAATTCATTTCTCATAGGCAATTGTACTATACTAGAACCACGTAAAAAAATACGTGTATTTGCATACCCGTTTATTTGTAGGCTTACGATCGAGTTTTTGTCCTTCATGCTAAATATTAGTCCGATCGGACATCGTTGACCTTCTCAATGAAACATATTTGTCACAGAAGAAAAGAATGAAAAATAAATTGTCACGCAAGAAAAGGATGACTAAACTTTGACAGTTCACGCAAGTGGTGGCTAGCTCTTGCGGTAGAGCTCTTGAATGCCTCACACTGCATCTCCGGATTGAGTCACATTCCCCCCTCCCTTATGTAATAGATTAGGAATGACGAATGACCAAAAAAAAAAAAACTTTCACAGTTCTCTTTCATGCTAAATATTAGCCCAATCGGACAATGTTGACCGTCTCAATGATCCACGTCTTCAAATAGAACCGCTGTGAATCTCATTCTGATTCACACAAGATGATCTAGATTTGCAACAAGTTATCGGATAAGCTTTCATCAATCTTCAAAATAAGGACTCAAAACCTAGCTAGGTCGTACGTTCCTCCTTTAGGATAGTTACCTCTCACTTTTAATTAACACACTCATTTTATACTTCAGCTCTCAATTCTCATTCTTGTGAATTTTACTAGTGTATGATATTATTGGAAGATGCTTCTACGTTCTCGCGAATTTTACAAGTTTATAAAACTTCTTACTCCTAATAACCCATTAATTAAGAAAGAGAGGAAGCACTTGAAAGATGGTATAGGTAAGAGAGAAATTCTCTCTTATACAGTATATGGGAAGAACCATAATGTAGTGGCCGAGGTGCGTAAAGGGTCATGCGGGTCAAAGGCTCGCGTCCCCCGAGCATGTGGGTCCACGTTGGTTGAAGATCCTACCGGGCGGAGAGGGCCGCACCTAACGCGCTGCCCTGCCCCCGAGCAGATGTGGGGAGGGGTCTTCCCGGAGGCCCAAGGCAGCCGGGCCGTTCGTCATTTGCTGCCGGCTGATTGGATAGCACGGTCGTTCTTCCCCTCGGCAAGGGATGTGCTGACCGTGGGGGCCATCTAATTGCGACGCGGGATGGCCGTGGTCGCCGAGATCTGTGCCCTCGGTATGTGACGCCTTTCGCCATGCTCAGGGCGGAACCTTGCGTTTGAGACTTACGGCGGAGGCGCGGGGGGCGGGGCGTTCGGCCTCGGAGGTCCAACACTGAACAACCGCGGATGCGACTGGCGACAGATGTGACTGAAGCGGTGTCAGGTGGCGTGTAGGCGACGTGCTAGGTGGCGTCAGAGAACCACGTGACGGACTGGGGGGTATTCCCAGGTCCGTTGACTTTCCAGACGTATCGTGGGGTGTTGTCAACTCAAGCGGCGCTGCTGCCTGAGGGGGGGCATGGCTAGCCCACGTGCTGTGTCAGGGACAGGCGGGGCGCGTGGGATGCACCCTGGGCTCAGTAAGCAGGTCACCCTTCGCCTATAAAAGGGGAGGGGCTCTCTCTCTCAGAGGACAGATTTTTCTCTCTTTCTTCCTTTAAGCAGGCCTCCGCCTGTTTTTACCCACTAAAGTCGTCCCATCACCGTCCCCATCCGCTGACCTAACCGTTGGAGCGCCTCCCCGGACCACCACCGTCCAGGCTTGGTGTTAACACGGGCGTTACCTGTCCAGGTCCTCTCTCCCGTCGAAGCTCGCCACATTCAGGGCTCACGATCCAGTTCTTTCCGCCCAAGAGGTTCATGACAAACATACCGGGAAAATACTCCTCACACATAATAATGGGAAGAACCCTTATAATTAAACCACAAGGGACGAATTAAGCAAAAACTAATAAAAATAAACCTAAATTAATTAAGGGATCGAAGAGGAAGGACCAGATCCAACCAATGGTTAGATATATGTCTTTAATAATTAATGCATGATACCTGGCCTACAATATTTAAAATTAAGGATAAGTATTACTAGTTGAATCTTAAATATTAGTATTAAAATTGTAGATTAGAGAGAGAAAAGTTGAAGGAATAGTGAGGTCAAGATGGGGATAGGTTTGATCCAGATGTATGTGAATATGGAGGCAAGTGTACTTAGTGGGCTGTATTATTAGGGTGTGCCATCAATTAAGATGACATCTTCCACAGTTCTACTCTCTCTCATGTGCCCCCTAGCTAGGCTTCCCCATACTCTCCTCTCTCATCAGCATAATCTTCACAAGATTGTCTCTCTCAGTTGTAAACTCTGGAGAGTACTCACTAGAGGTCTCTCAGATTTTAGTCGAAGTGAGTGTTAGTTAACGCAGACACTTGAATAATCAAAAAAGTATAGTCATTAAGCTAACTCGGACATCCACTTATTTAAAAGAAATACTTGACATTCGTCTAGGCGAACATAAATGTGCAGTATTCTAAAGTTTCCATTAATAATTATAACGTGGTCAATTCAACAGAAATGGGCCGAAGAAAAATAGAAGTGCCTCTCTTATTGTTGGTCTCATCAGGATTACTGTTTAGATATATACATGGAACAAAATTTGGTATAGGGCGACGGACTTTGTATAAGCTCGCCCACAAAATTATAAATCAGGCACTAGGACAGAATATAGAACCCTTCCCGTGCGAGTAATTATTTGGTGGTCTTGGGACACCGTTGTGTGGTGGCTTAACACTTTTATCGAATTCGTACAGTACTTAGTAATGGACTTTATAGAAATATATGGTGAGAAAAGATATTGGTCAATAATACCCGTACGATTGAATATTTTTTCCTTCCCATCGCCTATGGTATACTATAGTGTAACTACGGTTACTAGAATAAACTCCAACAAATTTAGGGGTTTCGTTGAGGGCTCAAACTACTCTATTTGAAACCACTGAGGTGGTAGCCTAACTAATAGGCCAGTTGGCCTCCACAAAGGAGACTCAGGTTCGAGTCTCGCCCTTGAAGTGGCATTTGAGGGATTTTGGTAGTGTTATGCAACTATCAGCTTGTACTGAGGTGGTGATGTGGTGACGGTTTATTCTCACGGACAGTAGCTATGGCTCAACCGAACATTCCACAACGGGTCGGGAGTCTCTATGGTCACGCCCAAGGGGAATTGCTACGCTGGTCGGCCCCTCCCACCCTTTTTGCAGTTCAAAAAAAACTACCCTATTTGAAAAGTCTGAATAAAATTACATTATTATATTCGCTTCACAATTATTTGGATATAAGTACAGAAGCAAATCACGAAAGAGACACATATGCCCATAGTTAGTTTTATGCACACTCAAAGAACAAAAATAACAATCGAAGTCTTGAAAACCCTTTTGTCAGAAGAAGGAAAAAAGCCTCGTCTAATCACTTCTAAGAGTGGCTTCTAAGAGCCCGTTTGACACCAAGATTATCATAATCTATTTTGATGATTACTCACAAAACACTAATCTGTGTAAAAGCTATTTTGCACACATCTCTCAAACGCACGTATATATCAATTATCTATTATGACCATATCCCAGAAATCTACATTTCACAATCCAAAACGCAAAATGCAAAAAATAATAGGCTTCCAAATATGCTCCAAATTTTATTTGACCTCATTTTTACATGTCTCAAGCAATTTTGTTCGCGCCACATCCCTTCATGTTTTCAGGTTTGATAAAATTGTTCTCAGCCACGGAGTTAAGCTTCGATAACATAGGCCATTTTTCAGTATCACAATCCTTGAGGTGTTCATAAAGGGTTTTCTTTTCTGTTTGGCAAATAATTTTTTCACTTTATTTTATAGGAATTAATGCACTAAAAAAGTTGTCTTTTGTTGTTGTACTTGGGCAACTTTGTTGTGTGTCATTTAAAAAATAAAAGACAAATTTTGGAGCGTATTTACAAATTAATAAATAGATTCCAAAAATCATTTCTTAATTTCTTCTTCTTTTTTCTTGTTTCTTTCTGCCTTTCACTTAATTGTTATCCAAATATTTAAAATAGTTCTATTTCTCCATTAGTATTTCTTACAATCACTTTCGATCAGTTCCCAATTCATACAACTTACCCAAAAAAAGAATAGTAATAAATCGTCATTGTCTTATGATGAAAGAGAAGAGCACAAAAACCCTAGTGTAGTGAGTGAAGAAGGCTAGCTTGGCGTGGCATCAAAGTCTGTTTCCACCGAAGTGAGAGGAAAAAATTGGAAAGCTTTCTAGCTAGTCTTTCTTTTAGAAACAAAGGCAAATTAATTACGTAATTAATTAAAGAACCAATATGCTGCAAGTTGATTGGTGGGGCCGCCTGAGTGAAAGTTACTTATACTCCATATGACCCTTCCTTATAATAAGGAAAGGAAAGAAAAGGAAAGGAAAGGAAACCAGCAGCGCCGATGGGTGGAGTGGAGCCCCACCACCATCGCCGCCCAAACCCACTCCCGCCCCCCACCACCACCACTGTTCTAGTCTTGTCACTTTTCTACTGTAGTGTGTCTCATGCATTTTCCTTCACGCAGCCCCAGCCGTTGCCACTAGCATAAATATTACGGAGTATGTCTTTTTCTGATCTTGGCCTCAAAAGTCTCAATCGCAATGTCAAGGGAATTATTGCAAAATATCAGACATCTTAGCAGAGGCGGACGTAAGATTTTTTATCAATGGGGTTAAGAATCTAAAAAGTTTGTACATATTTCATGTCTTGTGGCAATATCTAGTGAATCGTAGGTACACGTCTCGAGTAAATTTTAATCTGGCGGGATCAATTGACCTCCCTTGCCTCTTCTTGGGTCCGCCCCTGATCCCTAGTATGGCTTCATGCGACATAACTTTCATCAATTTATTTGAATTACTGATCACTTATTGAAATTTTATCAATTTGACTTTTTTTTTAAGTATAATTGATTTCTTTTTTTTTGAAAACCAGTCAATATCATTTATATCAAATGCCCGAGAGCAGTACAGATTTCATCACTAAGAAACAAGAATGAACAAATTAAACTACCAAATCTAGACGCGAGCACACTCTATAATTGGTTTAGCATGCACATGCATTTCGGTACTAATAACAAAATGAATGACTCGAATTGTTTGAGGCAGTAAGTCATGAGGTTGCAAGCTATTAGATGGTGTGTTTGAAAAGTGATATCGATATGACTCTGAGAGTCTTGAATTACAATTAGCATACGGTTGGCTGTAGGGTTTGAAGACCAAAACAGTCATAACCAAGATTCAATGGAGCAGTTACAGAAGCTTTAATTAGGACTAGGCGGCTTGAGAGAGAATTTTCCTTTGGACGTTTGTTTGTTTGTTTTTTTTTTTGAAAAAGATAACAAAAAAACAGTGGGGCCAAAGGCTATCAGAAAAGTAGGAAAACGAAAGAAGAGATCACTGTGGATGAGCAAGGTGATGTTAACTAGTGATTATGTTATTTAGTGAGGTGGGATTGTTTCAAGCTGGCGTGGGTACCGCATAATCTTTCTGGTGCCTAATTAGCCGTTGAGTTCATGCATTTAGCAAACTAAAACAAAACAAAAAAAAGAGACTGCTGCACCAATGAAATGGGAAAAATATATATTGCAAATTGCAATCGGGGGAAAAAAAAAAAAAAAAAAGAAGAAGGAAGAAAATTGGTAGGCGGAAGTCATGGTCAACCTCAAATGAGACAGTATAATCATTGTGCCAAGGGAGGTGTGGGAGGTGAGTTTGGCTAATTTATGTATTTACCCTTTACGACAACAAATGTTTTTTGATATGTTAAGACAACGAATGATGTTGCCAATCACTATTTAATTTTATATTCGTGATATTTCAAGTGGAGTAAAGTGCAGTTGATGCCTCCCTTATACTTTCATGCATATGGGCAGGGTTCGATTCTCGTAATTAAGCATTCCATCCACCTCCCCAAGTCCCCTGAGATAGAGTAGATTAGAATTAATGAATGACCAAAAAAAAAAAAACTCGTGATATTGGTTGCTTGACCTTAATTTGACATTAGAATGATCTTATTTTTATTAATTTACTACGTGATATGTGTCATTTATTCATCGTTAGAACAGAAGTTAGTTGTCAATCCAAAGAAATCTTAATTAGTTGTAAGAGCATCCTCAATGGGTGTAATATCTAGTATATTAGGGGGTGTGAGCTAAGAAAAAAACAAATAAATTTGTGTTTTAAGTGTTACAATGGGGTCCCGTGTTGTGCATGGGGTGCACAGTACTGTGTTGTGCACATTCGAGTCATTCGCTCGGCGATCCAATGGTCAAAATTTTATTTTGCAACAAACGGCTCGGATGTCGCACGATTGAGATGAAAATTGGATCATTGGATCGCCGAGTGGACCGCTCGGATGCTACGCAGCACGGTGTTGTGCACTCCCTGCACAGCACCAACACCTCTCCCGTTACAGTGGTTTATGCTATCTTGTGTATTAAAGTGTACTAGTTAATTTTTTGATAACCGTACTAGTTAATTAGGTGTGTGCTAAAAAGTGTGCCAAATTTGGGTAACCAAACACACTTGATCAGAAGTGAGAAAAAAGAGAGGAGAGAGAGAGAGAAAAGATTATTATATATTCTTTCTACCGTCCCTTTTTAAATACGTACTACGTTGTTTTGTAAGTCTAGCTTATTAAAAAAAACATCACTATTACACTTTACATCTTTCACATCAATTTTTACTTCAACTTTTCAAATTTATCCTCTACTTTTACCAATTAACTCTTTACCCATTAACTATTTAAGAGGGCAAAATAATAATTGTATAAATTTTTACCCATTAACTTTTCAAACATATACTTATTAAGAGAGAGCACAAAATAGAATACTCTACTTTTATTTGGGGATGGAGAGAGTAATAAATATGAATACAAATAAGTATATATCAATGCATCTAACGTATATTAACACACTATTTAATTATACCATTGTGGTACTTGTTGCATCTCTAAACCTACACACCCCTAATACACATGCATAAATGAGTCCCACTTTTACCGTGATTTATATGTTGTAATAGACATTTTAGCACACATTTTTAAAGAGCTCATTAATTTTTTCTTTTTTTGGGTCATTCATTATTTCTAATCTATTACATGGAAGAGGGGAGAGTGAGATTCGATCCCAAGATATAGTGTGTGATATCCAAGAGCTCTACCGCATGAGCTAGCCACCACTTGCAAGAGCTCGTTAATTGAAGATGCTCTAAGATAGTGATTAGTCTAGCTCTTAGCTAGCTAATTAGGCATTGTTAAAATTACACGCACACCACCTTATCTTTTCTCAAGGTCCAATACATAAAGCAGCATTAGCCCTTAATTTGCATTGGTCGATCGAGATCCTCTCAATATAGTAGAAAGGAAAATAAGGGATATTTAGAAGCCACCATTGTACGGATTTGTACAATAATACCCCCACTCTCTGAAATAGTATATATATTTATGAGTGATTTCACATATCCACACAATGAATCTCCTCTTCTAAAATATGCTCCACTATCATTAATTCCTCCCCTCTAGCGTGCGCGCGTGCTCTCTCTCTCTCTCTTCATAGCTAGCTGAGTATATAGTGTATGAAGAAAAATCTCAAAAACTCGTTGTAAGAGAGCCCAAATTAATACGTAGAAATTAAGAAGGGATATTATTACATAAACATTAAGCATGGCAGATGAAGTTATAAGCTCAGCAGCAGCAGGAAACAAGAACAAAGAAGGGGAAACAACAACAAGGAGAATGAACAGCAGAGTAGTGGTCATCATCATCATGTGCATCGCAGCCACCTTTGTTATCCTCCTCGGCATGTACAAAAAATGGTCATTAGACCTAGTTACGAGATTCTGCATGTTTTTAAAAATCTGGTCATCTCCACCGTATATCTACCTCATCCTCAACTTCATCATCATCTCCATCGCTGTTACTTCCTCTGCTTGCTTCCGTCACCACCATTCTAATTTCCATATTCCCCCCAACTATTTCTTCAAACATCAACACCACCACCACAGTTTCCACGATGTCGTCGATAATCATCATGACGATGATATTGATGCCCTTGTGCTCGACGATGTCTCACCACAACCTCCTCAAAATCCACCTCCACCACCACCGCCACCATCGACTGATCATGATCAACTTGACAAGATAACCCATCTCATAGCAAATGAAGTTTCCAACCCGAAACACGAACATGAATTAGGACAGGAGGAGGACGACGACGATAAGGATACATTGGAGGAGACATGGAAAGCGATAACGGGAGAAAGAGGGAGTGCGCCTCCTCGTGCTCGACGGATGCTTGGGAAGAGCAACACCTCCAACAGTAGGTTGGGACGTCAGCCAATCTTGCAGGATCAATCTTCTGTAGAGGAATTATTGGCTAGTTCGAGTAACAGGGAGTTGAGGAAGTCGGAGACGTTCAACGACACAGCGTCAGCGCAGCAGCGACGAAGGAGGGACCCATTACCGACACTGAGTCAAGATGAGTTGAACAGACGAGTTGAAGCCTTCATTATGAATTTTAACCACCAGATTCGGTTGCAGAGACAGGAGTCCGACCAACGTTTCCTTGAAATGATTAGTCGCGGAGTTTAGTTTACGCCTTTTTTTAATCCTGTACCAGCTCCAATCATGCATGATTAGACCCCCACCCCCACCCCCCCTTGAAATGATGTTTTTCAGATATTGCTTATAGTCTAATTAAGTGTATGGTGTTTTGTTTTTATCAGAATCTAATGTCCGAATCTCGGTTAAATCTCAAATTAAGTCTTCGAGTCAATTTTTATTTAAATGTTGGGATAACATTAGTCAGGCATGCTATGACTCTATGTGCACTTTTATTCGTTAAAAAACAAATTTTTGTGACATTTTGCAACCCGCATAACACCCAAAAAGAGGATATGATCGATATGAGTTGATATGCTCTACAAAATATAATACTACGAACACTTTTGACTTATTTAGAATTGATTAGGCTCTAACCTTTTTCTTTGCCTGTATATTTTAAGCAAAAAGTTAAAAGCCAAAAAGTGGTAGCAAAATACCTTCTTCTTTTTTGGCAAATAAAGTGCATTAACCAATAATTAAGATACAATTCTTGGAGTCATTGGGGTTATGCCGACCTTGACTTCGAAATTAGTCGAAGTGTGCACAAGCAAGCCCACACGTCCGGTTATAATAAATAAAAAATAAAAAAACCATCCACAAAATTATCAAAGGGTGATTCATGTTGGTTTGCTCTTGAATGAGAGAGATGGCAACCATGGAGCCACTTCCAATTCAAGAGTGCAATTTGGATTGAAGTCCTAGAAAAATGGGCCTAATATGCAACAAGCCCGCTCAAAATCACTGGGCTCGTTTTGTGGGTCTTCTTCTTCACATTCCCCCATTACTGCTTACTGCCCTTGGCTTGAAAGATGCCCCTTTATTTAGCTCTCACTGACAGTCGAGCAGAATCTTTGTTGCACTGACATTCTCTCTCTCTCTCTCTCTCTATCTACTGTATGTATCAAGGAATTGCAGGTATTGTTCTTCTTTAATTCCCATTCCCTCTACTCTAGAAGCACACTGACCCAATTCAATAGTTTCTCTTTCTAATTTACCTGCTTCATCTTCACGCTCTTCACCATCCTTGCCTAACCCATCTCCTCAATTTCAACAATGGAAGGAGAAAGATGGGTTTTAGCTCTCCCAAACATTAAAACCCCGAATTCACATCATCAAATTCCACTGTTTCTGTTCGTAGTACTATTTCTGTTGTTGACTCCACCTTCTATGTCTGTCAATGGGTATAATGAGACTGCAACTGCAACTGATCTTCTTCACCCAAAAGACAGAATTGCCCTTGTCTTGTTCAAGTCACAGGTGCAAGACCCATACCAGTTCTTGTCCAGTTGGGTTGGTTCTAATTGTACCAACTGGACCGGGGTCACCTGCTCCAACCGGACCGGCCGAGTCATTTCCATCAACCTCACTGGCATGAATTTGTCAGGCCCAGTTCATCCCAGTCTGTGTAAGCTCTTGCTTCTTGAAACCCTAATTTTGCCCCATAACAGCTTTTACGGTTCGGTACCATTATGTTTGTGTAAGCTAATGAACCTTAAAACCCTAGATTTTGGCCATAACATGGGTTTGAATGGAACTGTTCCCCCCTGTATTGGGAATTTCTCAAAGACACTGGAGAGAATTGACTTGGGTTTCAACTCATTTATAGGGGAAATTCCTGAAAGCTTGTATGAATTGAAATCACTCAAGTATTTGGATCTTTCTCATAACAACTTAGAGGGAAATCTTGGTGAATTTAGCCAGTCTTTGGTGTATCTGAATCTTGAGTCTAACTCGATTTCGGGTACTTTGCCTTGCCTTATGGCCTCTGTTGAATCGCTATGGGTTCTAAATTTGGCAAGTAACTCTATTGTGGGAGGAATACCCTCTTGCATTTCGTCCCTTCGAGAATTGAGGCAGCTGAATCTTTCTTTTAATGGGTTAAGATATGGGATATCTCCCAGACTCTTGTTTTCGGATAAACTAGTTGTTTTGGACTTGAGTTTCAACTCTTTGTCCGGATTGCTTCCAAGAAATATTGCAGAAGGAGGCTCAGAAAAATCCGGGCTTCTACTTCTTGACCTATCGCACAATCAGTTTTCTGGTGATATTCCGTTGACCATAACGGAATTGAAAAGCTTGCAAGTGTTGTACCTTTCCGACAATCTTCTCACAGGTGAAATCCCCGAAAGGATTGGCAATTTGACCTATCTCCAAGTGATTGATCTTTCACACAACTTGCTGTCGGGTTCCATTCCTTTGAACATTGTCGGTTGTTTTCAACTACTTGCATTGATTCTGAATAATAACAATCTTTCTGGTGTAATTCAGCCTGAACTCGACGCATTGGATAGTTTGAAGATACTAGATATAAGCAATAATGCGATCTCTGGGGAAATCCCACTAACTTTGGCAGGCTGTAAATCGTTGGAGGTTGTAGATTTCAGCTATAACAATCTCTCTGGAGCTCTGAATGATGCGATAACCAAATGGGTAAACCTCAGGTTTATCTCCCTTGCCCAAAATAAGTTCAGTGAAGCTCTACCTACTTGGCTGTTCTCATTTCAAGTAATTCAAACAATGGATTTGTCAGGAAACAAGTTCTCTGGCTATATACCGGATGGAAACTTCAACTTTAGCTTAAAGTTCAACAGTAGCAACTTTAGTAGGACAACACCTGTTGAACAGTTGCCAATATCGCAAAGTCTGCAGATGAAACTCTCTGTGGTTGTTTCTGATATCAATGAATTGGGCTTCGATTATCTCCTATCTTCTGCAGTTGGAATCGATTTATCTCGTAACTTACTCCATGGGGAGATTCCAGTCAGTCTGTTTGGATTACATGGTTTGGAGTATCTGAACTTATCATACAATTTTCTCGATGGTAGGGTTCCAACGAGTTTGAGCAATATGTCGAGTTTAAGGGCCTTGGATTTGTCACATAATTCGCTGTCAGGTCAGATCCCCGAAAACATATCCAGTCTTGGAAACCTGACACTGTTGAATCTCTCGTATAACTGCTTCTCTGGTATTCTTCCCAAGAAACAGCGGTATTGGAGGTTTCCAGGAGCATTTGCCGGCAATCCAGATTTGTGTGTGGAGGAGTCCCCTGGTGAAGCATGTCAGACGAAAGGCCTTCCTACAGTGCCGAACAAGAATTTTGAAGAAGAAACGGAGGGACCAATTTCAATCTGGGTATTCTGTGTAAGCGCAGTTGTTAGCTTTTACTCTGGTCTCATTACTCTCTTTTGCTCTGCTCGTACTAGAAACTACATCCTCCAAACAAAACTGTAATGTTGTCTATTTGTATGAGAATGGAAACTCTCTTTGTAGTACATTCACGTTCCTGAGTGCTTCGCCTAGTTTTGTACTATCAACTACCGTTTTGGTAGATGTATGTGCTACTTGCAAAGCATTTTCCTCTTTGCGAAGCGTTTCGACAAGGTAATGTGGATGAACTAGGACAATCTGAATATATGTTTTCAAAACTGCATTTTGTGAACTTGAATTGGATATCAGATTTCTTTCCAGTTTGAGAAGAGTAATTGGGATAAAATCTTCTGGTACATTCCTATCAAGTCGGCATTGAACCCTGAAATTCCTTAACATTGACATCTAGTGTTCGCCCATACTTTGAATATCCTTTTGTCTGTACAGATATTAAGAAGAATCTTTCATTTCTTTTTGGGAGCTTAATCTTGAGCATGCAGGTTCAAAGGAAGCAGCAGCCAATGGATTCAAACAATGTGCTAACAACCTCTAATGAGTCGTTCATCGTAAATTACTACTGTATTATAAGCAAAAACCCACCAAATACTGAAAACACAAATTTCACTTAAGACTCGCCCTTTCAACCAGCCAGCCACTTCAGCTGCCTGTGACTTGAGAGGCGACGACAAGTGGAGGCCGGCAGGCGGGTGAGTGTTGGTGAGATTGAAGTCTTGAAGAGAGGGTATTTTGGGGAATAAGGCGTGTGTGGAGAGAGAGGATTGGGATGAGCTCCTCTCCATACTCCATCTCTTCAAACTCCTCCATACTCTCAATTTGTGTTCACTTCTTCTTGGATCCACATGATCCGAACTTTTCACCTTGTGAAATACACAACTATCTACATTTCTAAAAAAAATCATTGTACTCGGGCATCAAAAGACATGTAACCGCATTGCAAATTTTTATGCAAAATGAATGGCAAGTACATTCTGAAGTTGAACATTAGAATTTACAAAACAAAGTGCAGAGTGTTTACATATATCAAACAATACTCCATCATAGTGAATTTTTGTAGACTTCTACTCACTCTTCTCAAATTGCTAGTCCTTCTTTTCATCTTGGGATATCCCAAAATATTTGTCTCATTTCTAAAAATATCCATCAAAACAGGGTTACTTTCCAGTTTTGCCTTTAAAATGTACTTTTTCTATCTCAATTGGTTTGTCTATTATCTTTTATTTTATAACGGTTCTTATGATTTTGAAAATTTTGTATAATAAAACTAATTGATATCTATCAAACAAGATTCATCTTGCATATGTTTTGAGTTTCATATAAAAATTAGCCATATTTTGCCCCATAAATATTGACTGGACTTAAAAGGGAAAACAGAAAAGACAATACAAAGTTTTCACGCCCTTTAAAAATTCAGTCCCCAAAAGGAGTAAGCAAATTGGGACGGGGAGAGTATTTTTTTTTACGTGTTTTATGAGGTCAACTGTTCAGATCATAATGGCTGGATGTGTCAAAATTGAGGATACGGAGAGGAGTTCATCCCGTTCACTTTAAAAGCTCCCGTCAGTCACCAGCAGTCGAGAAATGACGACGGCTCTGTTGAGACCAGCGGCCGTATTGTCTCTTATTTTACCTCTAAAACTACAACCCAATTCCCTATCTTTATCCAAGAAAATGGCTCTCAATATTAACGCCAACAACAAGAAGGGGAACAAGATCAGATCTAACCTTAATAACTATAATTCTGGTATTGGGAAGAGGAAGCTACCGGTGTTGCTGTTCGACGTCATGGACACCATCGTTCGTGACCCTTTTTATCACGATGTTCCTGCTTTCTTCGGGTAAAATCCATTCCTTCAATTCCAATCCTTACCAGATTATTTATCTGCTACTCATTGGTTGAATCCATTTTCTCAAATGTAATGTCTTTTTGGCCTTATCCGATTGCCTGGAATTACAATAACGGGATATAAGTTTTTGGGTACCACATGTTTGATAGAATTAGCCTCCAAGAAGTGAATGATATCAAGATTTCAATTTTAAGTATCTCTCTCTCTCTCTCTCTCTCTCTCTCTCTCTCTCTCTCTCTCTCTCTCTCTCTCGCTCGCTCTGTGTGTGTGTGTGTGTGTGTGTGTGTGTGTGTGAAGGTAGGTGCGTATTTCCGAATTTCTTCTGCCAGTGTCAGAGGTATTTTTTTGCTTAGAAGAACTGATTCTATTGTTATGAATTGTGTCCAGTTGACAATCTAATGTGGGAAAATTGTCAAAGATCTTACATTGGGGTATATTTTTAGTTGAATACTAACATGTTAAGAGGATATTCTCCTTGTTGTGCAACCCTGGTGGAATTCGTTTTCTTGTTTCTAGTTCTCATTTTTTACTTCCTTCTGCCCTCTTGAATTTTTCTTGGGTGATAGTTCTTTCCTTATTTTATCGTGTTTTAAGAGTGAGATGTCGTGCACAGAATGTCAATGAAGGAATTAATTGAATGCAAGCATCCAACAGCATGGATTGAATTTGAAAGAGGGTTGATAGATGAGGTATAATGAGAAATGGTATGGAGAATTTGTATACTTCGTAGTTTCTTGTGAATGAATCTCATTTCATAAAAAGTTTTATTGTTTTAAGGCTTGATTTTTAACAAAAATGCACTTAGGGCTCCATTTCTTTTCACTTCATTAAGGCCCCACCTTAGAAGGACACCTCAAAATATTGAGGTAATGATAATTGTACTCTAGAACTTGTTGCATAATAGGCCGAATAAAAAAAAAAACTTGTTGCAGAATAGATGGTCTGGTTTTGGGAGGGTTGAAGTTTGTTAATTGTTACGGTGCTCATAAATTTCATCCTTTGCTTGAATTTCACCATTTCTTTTTCACTTCATGATAAAATGTTGTAGTTGTATGTTTCTCTTAGCATGAATTTCACCCTTTGCTTTCTTCCAGACAGAGCTTGCTGGTAAATTTTTTAAGGACGGAAGGCCTTTTGATCTGGAAGGTATGTGAGATTATTACACAGGATTTGATCTCGTAACGACTGTTGAAGCAGTAATTAAAACTTCCTTCATGGTGCTTGAAGTTTCTTTTCTCCTTTCATGTTCAGGCTATGGCCAGATATAAATACCCGTATATTGCTGTTATTTTTACAACCATAATAAAACTTTACTACTTGATTGAATGAATATTCTGCTGTTATTGAGTTATATTCATGATGCAAGAGAATTAAACTGGTAACAGTAAATTTTCTACGGTCAAGCTATCCTAATTCATTTGCTTAAACAGTTTTCCGTTTCAGTAATTTCCTCGATATTAAGAGCAAGAATAATGATGCATGCATTTAGGTTCTCCTCTAGGCATTTCTCTACAGACCAAAGGAACTCCATTTATTTAGTGTGGGTGGGTTTACACCTGTCCAGTGTCCTGAACCCAGCTATATTCTCTTTTTGCATCATCTCCTATCTATCATTTTGCATGTACTATGTTTTACTTCTGCATCTTTATGTATAATACTGTACTAAATTATTTTTTCCCTCATGTATCATCAAAGGGTCTTTTGTGGGGCAAGACAAAGCTGGATAGATGAATTTTTTTGAATATTTTGTTCACAATATTTGTGCATCACTTTGTGTGCGTGTGTTTGAGACTCATAATCATGACGTTTCTCAGTTTTGTTCCTCCCATTCTAGGTGCACGCTGGCTTGTTTCACATTATTAGCCTTCCTCAATCCTCAGATTAAGTGAAACTCCTTAATGTCTAGCAAACTTAACGATACTTTTTTCCTTGTTTGTGAATTTTTTTTTATGCTCCTAAAAGATGCTGTAAAACTATCTTGTGTATTTAGTTGTAATATTATCATATGTTTTTCCTTGTAGGGCTTAAAAGTTGCATGACAAGCGGATATTCTTACATAGAAGGAGTTGAAGAATTACTTCATGCTTTAAAGCAAAGCCACTATGAGATGCATGCTTTCACAAATTATCCAATCTGGTATGAGTAACTAATAGAGCAAAACAACTCTGATTGATTGCTCATTTCTAATTCTTATGCCTTATTTTTTGTACTTCGTAGGTATGAACTGATTGAGGACAAATTGAAACTCTCAGCCTATTTATCTTGGTCTTTCTGTTCATACATAACTGGTATTCTCATGGTTTGACCTCATACAGAATTTCTGCTGTGTATGTTTGCGAGTGCTCATTCTTGCATGCATGGGTGTTTCAGCTTCGATGCTTGCTCTGGGGAATTTTTAGTTGCTGCTTGATATTTTTTACTCCTACATCTTTTGTGACTACTATATACTGTGTACAGAGATATTTCCATTCTTGAAATTACTTTAATCTCATTCTAGAATTATGATGGAGATACCAGAAAGATTGAAACTTATACAACTTGTACTCTTCTAGAATGAAAGTCCTGATGCTCTCTTTTGGATTTTTGGTGTATGTCGTCTGCAATTGATAAAATTAGGAAGAATTCACCATTCTATTGATAAAATTAATGGTCAAAAAGTTGAGCACGTACTCCGTTTCACCGCTTCTCTCTTTCTACCCTCATCAAAATCAGTATCGACTTCATGGTCAGTGGTCACTGATGGTCTATTGATGGATTGCTTGTTTGAGGTCATCCTGCCTGTTTCTGAAATCAGGCCATATTGCTGTCATCCTCTCTTTTTCTCTTGTGGCTAATGCCTATATCAATGTGTTGCTATAAGGCCGTACTTAAGTTTTGTTTATTGGAAGACCTCCTAGTGCAAACACCTCAATTTCAAACCACTAGACCTGGACTCTTACCAATAGAATTTTTTGTGGTCATATAAAGTAATCAGAATGCTTAAAATTTGTGCAAGTTGTAATCTTTTTCCCTGAATGCAGGTAAAAGGAAGCCCGATCCTGACTTTTACTTGGAAGTTTTGAGGCATCTTGATGTTGAGCCAGCAAGCTGTGTTTTCATTGATGACAGGTTATTCCTTTTGCATATTGTCTTGGGTTGTTGAAGACAATGTGTTCTTTTCTCTTTGGAAAGTGACAAAAAGAAAAGTCAAGTAGTCATCTAAGGTTTCTCTCGTTAGTTAGGATATCAGTCGGCATTCCACAACTGCAGTTTTTCCTGACCTTTAATCCAATTTTTACTAGGATAGGCATTGACATTTTGTTTCCCATGGGGTGGGCAGCATTTGTTTTCCAACCTGGAAACTTGCTTTCACAAGATATGTATGCCTGTTTGGCCAATGGCAGCAATTTAGTCAATACCAACATGCGATTTTGACATACCGAAAGTTAACAGTGTTTCAGATCGTTGTCTGGATATGAGATAATGGAGTTAAAAACAAACACCAATTTAGGTTCCAAACAGGAAATAATGTGATTAGCAGACATGCTTTATCTCTGTCTCTATCACACTGTCATAAATCTTCAATTTCGCCACACTAATACAATTCATCCTATGGGGGGCAAATTAACTCTTGCCCAAAGATTTAGAACACAAGCCTTATCCCGGTCATTGAATTGTACTGGCAACATATCCACCACAAACACATACTGAAATTTAGCTTGAGCTGCTGCTCGATTATAAGAGATCCCCAAGACCGTATGGTGTGAAGTTTTTTTTTTTTGGGTAAATTATGGTGTGAAGTTTCCTGTAAAAATTCTCCAGATGTCTGCATTCTGACAATTATGAAAAGCAAATTGCATGACCTATTTGCTAGGTTTTGTTGGTTGATTCTTGTTTGTTGTTGATTGTAATGAGCTTTTGAGGCGCATCAACTTTTAGACTTCAGCATTTTCTACTCTTTCTTCTGTTTTTTGCCTCTACTCATTTATATGGTTGCAACCCACATCAGGTTGAAAAATGTTGAGGCTGCAATGGATGCTGGAATTGTCGGTATACAATTCAAGGATGCGGCTTCTCTGCGTCAGGATCTTGCTCTCCTAGGCATTGAATTTTCATTAAACAAAGATAATGAAGATCCAGCAGAGCATAAAGCAGAAAACTTCCCTTGAGTTCTGTTAGCACAGTACATGATCGTTGTGTAGATTTTAATCCTCTAATTACTTCTACATGATAGATTTCCTTTATTCAAGTCTTCCTTTGGAACAACAAAACGTATATAATTAAAATTTTGTTACTTTTGAGTACTTAAGTTTTCTCTAGGGGTGCATACGGTCCGGATTGGACCGATTCTCTAGAATTCCAGTAACCGGACCATTCTGACCAGTTCTAGAAATTTAATAACCAAAATCTAACCAATACACATGTAGAACCTGTCCAGATCCAAACCGCAAGATCGGATCGGTTTTGGTTCGGTTCCGGTTCTACCCGACTAAGGAACACTTTATCACAGCACATGAATTCAAAAAAATTATTTAGGAATTTAGAGCACCAAAACAATATAAAATAAACAAATAATTATAGGATTTTATAACATTTGAAACCAAATATGGTCCATATCATCCACAAAGTAGTTGACAATGTACTACCAATAAAACAATTCCAAAAATTGATGAAAAAAAAAAAAAAAAAAGTAGCTTAAACAAGTAATAGAATAGTCTAAAAACGAGAAAATAATTTAAATGGCATGTCTTGAAGTGTAGTAATCGTGAAATTAAGGTGGAACCAAAAAGCATTGAAATTGTTAATTTGTCAATTTGGTATTAGTAGATTATAGTAATTTATTAAAAACTTCTTAGTAAAATAGATTCTTACTCTGAATAGATATAAAAAGAATACCTTACTAGGAAAAAAAAATATTAACTTACCAAATCAAGATACATAACTTTGTATATATATATACAAGGAGCTCCCAATAAGGGTCTTTTATTGAACTTACCATAAGTACCTCCCATTTCCTGATCAAATTTTGACGATCCAAACCACTCAATGTTTATAAAACGTGCTCTTTAGGGCCCCCGCAAGAAAATCATAAAAACGTTATATATAGCGTTTTTATCAAAAACTGATCGGATCAAGTCCTTCCAGGTATTTTTTTTTATGATTTCTTACGAGGGCCCTTAAAAACACGTTTTAAAAACATTGAGCGGTTTGGATCGTCAAAATTAGGTCCGGAAACACGAAAATTGGCTTGGTCCTCATGGTAAAGTTCAATAAGGGCCCCTTATTAGAAGGGGATCCTATATATATGTTATACGGTTCGGTTCTAACCGTGGTTATTAAAGTGAGAACCAGAAACCGAACCATAATTACCGGTTTTAGTTTTTTAGAACCATAACCGGACCAATGAACCGTAGTACCTAACCAAATAGACCGAATCGGATCGGTTTGGCGGTTATATCGGTTTTCTTGTGCACCCCTAGTTTTCTCCATTTGGTTACCTTTGGATCTTAAATTCATGTTATTTGCCAAAACAAATAAATAATAAAGCTAAAAGATTCACTTAGAGCTGAGGATAACCATTTATTTCCTTACTGTCTAAATCAAGTATAATATATTTCCTTACTGTCTAATTAACCATTTATTTCATATCATTGTACTGAAAAATCAATCTATGCGGAGGAATGTAACGAGGCATTTCAAGTTGAGAAGGCATCTGCGAATACTGGCTCTAGCATCTCTCTTTCTGCTGATCTTGTCTCTTCCGATCCCCTTGTTAATTATGTGGATTTCTTGCGCCGTAAAAAGAAAGTCAGGTCTAAGAAAGGGAATCAAAGGAAACTTTTATGGACAAAAAAATCCTTTGAAAGCTGCCTTCATTACTAGGTTGTTAAGCTGGGATCGTAAAGAGAAGTTGAAGAAGTCTTCTAAATCGGACTCAAAGATTGGTTGTTTCGATGGACCCTCTCTTTCGAATCAAGAGGAAGCTAGTAGCGACATTCTCAAGAGGTATTCGGTGCTTATCAAGGAAGCCCATAAGAACATGGAGATGGGTGCTTTGTATGGCGTAAAATATTTTGGAAGCGAAAGCTATAATATTAAGAAATTTTTAGAAGCTCGGGAAGTTGATATTTCCGAAATGGAAATTAAAGCTATTGAAGATTTGGAGGTTAGTTCATCCGTTTCTGTGGAGTTCTAACTTATCCCTCGTCGGTGTTGATTGGAGTTTCGGCGCTTTGGGCTTTTTTGCCTCCTTGGCTGGGTCAGGGTGTTTCGGGTTTTGCTTGCTCTTGGATGGTTTAGGGGGAGGTATCCCTAGCGTTTTTTTCCTTTTGCTGCTGCTGTTTTTTGGGGTGTTTTTGTGGCCATCTCAGTGTTGTTCTCTTGTTTTGGAGTTTAGGTCGTCTTGGGTGTTTTGCTCGGTTCCTTGTTTTTGGCTGGTATCTTACCATCTTTGTTGTGTCTTGTTATTTCCCCTTTTGGGTCTTTGGCGATTTCAATCTAGACCCTTTTAATCTTTGTTATTTGTTTTAAATAATTAATAAAAATTTTGCTTATCAAAAAAAAAAAATATTTGCTCAAAAATCAGGTACTACTTCCAATGGTGTAGACCAATTTAAAAATTTAGGTCCTCAACAGTTACCTCAGAGCAGGATTCACGACCTCAAACAGTCTGCCTCAAATATTTCAGCGGCTCCAAATAGGTGTACTAATTTTGGATGGCCTTGAGTTTTTTCAGGGATGTTTTCGGTGGTTTCTTTGTTCCAACTTACAGCTCCAAGTTTATTTCCTCTCAAAATCTCGTCCTATAAAATAGGAGAAAACAATACCCGGTAAAGAACAGCTTTGGAGAGGGAAAAAAAAGGGAAAAGAAAATAGAAATACAACTAGAAGTGAACAATGTATCTGCCTGAAGATGTGTTGATTCAAATTTTGTCAAGGCTACCAGTGAAATCTCTGATGAGATTCAGGACTGTATGCAAGTCCTGGAATTGCCTTGTCAAAAGCACTGCTGCTTTCATTTCCAAGCACCTCGAGAACCACACCAACTCCTCCACCGTCGAGAATATTTCACACCTTCTTGTTTGCCATCGCGACAACCTTACGAATAAACGACTTGTCTCATTGTTCACGAATGACAATCTCAAGGAATCCATTACCCAAGATTTATCACCATTCTTTGATAACAAGTTTGGTCACATACGACTTATTGGCCCGTGTAATGGCATAGTTTGCTTGTATGGATTTACAGACGACATTGCTCTATGGAACCCTTCAATCAGAGAATTCAGGACTCTTCCCGTGTCCCCAATACCACGTCCACCGGATGCTAAAATCCTAGGTGGCGATCTTGCTTTTGGTTTCGACTCCAAAACCAATGATTACAAGGTAATGCAAATCTTGTTCTGCTCTTTGAACAAGTTTGGCGTTGCTTACCATGTGGAGATATATAGTCTGAGGACAGATTCTTGGAGAAAATATGGTGGGATTGTGCCGGCAAATATTATGTACTTCAACATTTGGAGTATGGTATACAGAACAGAAACTTTCTGCTGGTGGGCAAAGGATGGTGACCACGAGATAATCCTTTCATTTGACGTGGCAAATGAGGAATTTCTGAAAACCCCACTGCCGTCTGATGTAGAAGATCTTGGAGGAGTGCACGGCATTGCGCGGGTTACAGTACCGATGAATGAGTCTATAGCATTGATTGTTTATCCTCAGAAACACGTAGAGAAATTTTTCGAAACATGGGTATTGAATGAATTAGGTGTTGAGGAATCTTGGACTAGACTGTCGAAAATTGGACCACTTTCCGGAGTCAAGAGGCCGTTAGGATTTTGGAAGAAAGGCGAGTTTATTTTGGAAAATAGTTCGGGAGAGCTAGTTTTGTATGACTGTTGTACCCAAAAATTTAAAAACCTTGGATTGCAGGGTAAAAGGGACAGGTTAGAGGTTCTTGTTTACAAGGAGAGCTTAGTGTCGCTCAATAATGGAAGTGAATCATAGGGACAAAAACGTTGGAGTGACTTAAATTTGCAGACCTTATGTCCTTTGCAAGCTTTTGTGAAAGCCACATCAAGTAGATTTCGACTGATTTTAGATTCTGTCCACATGTAAAGGCAAGGAGATGCTTTAATGTAAAACATCCATAAGTTTGAGGAGTTGTCCACATGGGTTTCTTTCCTTCTTCCTTGTGCAAAAATGTCAAATATAACTTTCTTGAACCAAACAAATTTCCCTCATACTCTTTTAGGCCAAAAAAAAAAAATCTGTATTTCAGTGCATACACGTTTGGTACATTAATGCATCATCAAACTCCAAAATCAACGACCAAAGAATTGAAGTGTTAAATTTTGAGTCGTTCAAACTCAAGTCTTTTACAACTCTCTCGTATTTGAAAAAATAAGAGTTGATCTATGTTACATGGATCTTTCATTTTGATTGAAGTATCCGAGTTGATGTGTCCGATACGCGTCTCCATTTTGGCCACTCAGATACTCTAATGGTTATGATATTTATAGAAAAAGAATATCAAATTAACTAGAAAAAGTGATATTTCAACCATTTCACATGGACATGAAATAGCAAAAACATATTGTTCTTAACCCCTTCTTGTTTAAATACATTGCTAAATTATAATTTACGATATAATCTAAAAAAAAATTATGCACTCTATACTGCAAACAAGTGTACCCATACCTCATTTGGGGACATATATCCCAGTATTCTAAGATTTAAGTTTATGAAGGTCCGACGCTTGGACTTGCACCCGTACCCGATACTCGCTGTAGTGGGCCGAAATAAGACGCCCTAAGGGGCTAGCGATGTCTCAAATTGATAACCAAGTGGGCCGGAGGGCCCAAACCCAACCTACAGTTGGAAATGGGCTTAAGTGCTGCCCGAGCCCAACGAAACCGTATTGGAACCAACTCGGTATAAGCCAACGAGTCGGCCGGGACAGGATTGTCTCGGCCGAGCCACCGTAAACCAACCGGGTCGGCCGAACCGGAAGAGTCGAGAAGGATCAGGAAGACATGACATTTTCTGATGTCACACGAGGCGGTTAAGCCACGTGGCAACCCTGTTTCTAGCTCACATGGTGCGGGAAGTTACAGGCACACGTCATGATAATTGTGCCCGAGCGGTTATGACACGCGTCGAGCTGTGATTGGAGAGATCCCCATGCAACGAAATGAATGTGACTCCGTGACGCGTAGTGACGTCACCCGCGACGAATGACCAAGGTGCCCCTGTACTTGAGGCACGAGTGAGGAGAACCTATAAAAAGAAAGAGAAGGAACCCTAAGGTAGACACACGACTCTCTAACTCTACCAAATTACCCCTCGTCCCAGTTCCATCTCTTCCCGTCTCTAACTACACCGTCGGAGTGCCTTCCCTGGCCAACTTCCGGCCAGGTTGGGTACTAACGTCGGGTTCTACCTGTGCAGGAGGCTCTAGAGACGCAAGATCCAACCCTCTACGGTGAAGGAGAGCCCTAAAGAGGTTTGTCGGAATTCAGGACACCACACTCGCACCCGAGTCCAAGTAACATAGGAGTCCATAAAGTGGTAATCAATGCATAGAGATTTTTACAGAAGTGCAAATCCAACAAAAGTAAATGACAATAAATATGAAATCAAAAAAAATATTCTCTTCCCCTTTTGAAAACGAAAAATTAATAAGTTTCATACCATTACTATACTTTCCTTCTTTTCTCATGTGCATGTATAAATGCACTACTTAAGCACAGGGTTTTCTGAAGCTAGAAACAAGGTTACTTTGATAATCAGTGGGTAGAGAATGAAAGTTCCAAAGATAAAGAGGCTGGGCATGAAGTTGATGGTGGTGATGGTCATCGCCATTGGGGTTGAGAGTGGTGTTTCTAATTGATGCATCCATGGCCCTGAATGCTACCAGTGCAACCTTGCAAGGGGTCGAAAACCCTAGTTGCTAACTTTATCCACCTATCTCCAACAAAAAGTTGTAATTCTGATTTAAGTTCAATCTTATATTGTGAATCTTTCCAGTATCCTTTGTGTGAGGATTCACTGTTTAGTGCTATGTGGTTATCTTGCTCAACAAATAAATAAAATATTGTTGGAGGAGAGTCGTGTTATTCAATTTCTTATAAGCTCGAATGCTCGATCTTGTTCACGTACCCATTTTAATCCTATGGGGTATGCAATACCCTTTTTTTTATTGATTGAACATAGGTCCGTTGCTTTGAACACGATAGTTTAACCAATCAAGGGGAATGGTGATTTTTTTTCACCTACGTCTCATATGAGTGAACAATAGTATGTTTTTTAGTTTTTAGATTTTTTGTTTCCCAAATGATAAAATCGAATAAAATGGGACATTTTATCAAAATCATTCCTCAAATGTTAAAAGCTAGGAATTGATTTTATCAAAACTAGATTTTATTGGGAAATTGGTAAATAAGGCATTGGGTGGAGATTTTTTTATCAAACTAAATTTTATCATTTAGGAAACTGAGCCATTAGATTTTCTTATTGGATTAGTGATACAGTACCGCTACTGGTATGGAAGATGATCGATGTACACCTAAAGGATTGTCTTGGAAGTTTTGGACATAGAAAACACGGATTGCTAACTTGATTCTATGCGCAAAAATGCTTGTGTATGTGATCCCCACGTTTTCATCTTCCTATATTAAACTAAAAGTAGGAAATGAAGGTTACAAGAACAATCCTGGAGTAATATTTTTTTCAGCCTATAAGAAACCTCTGTACGTTTTTTTACATAGGAATTGAAAAAAGAAAAAATTTCAAAAAATTTTGGGAATCCAGTTTATTCTGTAAATAGTATGAGAAGAATGAAAATGTGATGCTCTCTCTCCAAGAATTTTAGGATCGTAACAAATTGGAATAAGAATTTGATGAAATTTTTTCCTTCTCTTGTTTGAATAATTGGTTGATAGTGGAAAGAGAAAAAGGTAGAGGAGGAGAAATAGTAAAAATTTCTTCAGACTTTCTCTACCTTTTCCCTCTTCAACATATTTCTTTTTTTTTTTTTTAATCTTTCTTTCCCCAATTTCCAATAATACCTAAGTAAAAATCTAATCCCTCCCGTTCTTTTTGATAATCTTAGATTCCTACTCTCAATCCATGAAAAAAGAGATGCTAACTTTAGTAAATTTCAACACAAATCCTTTACTATATTAAACTAAAAGTAGATTTTTACTGAGAGGGATCTCATCGCGATAAGTGTCCATGTACCCATACCCCATTTGGGGACACATACCCTAGTATCTTAGGATTTAAGTTTAGAAAGGTCCGACGCTTGGACTTGCACCCGTACCCGACACTCGCACCCGAGTACATGTAACATAGGAGTCCATAAAATGGTAATTAATGCTTAGAGATTTTTACAGAAGTGCAAATCCAACAAAGTAAATGACAATTAATATGAAATCAAAAAACAATATTCTCTTTCCCTTTTGAAAAAGGAAATTAATAAGTTTCATACCATTACTATACTTTCCTTCTTTTCTCATATGCATGTAGCACAGGGTTTTCTGAAGCTAGACTAGAAACAAGGTTACTTTGATAATCAGTGGGTAGAGAATGGAAGTTCTAAAGATGAAGAGGCTGGGCATGAAGTTGATGGTGGTGATGGTCATGATCATTGTGGCTCTCATGGCCATTGGGGTTGAGAGTGGTGTTCCTTATTGCTGCATCCATGACCCTGAATGCTGCCAGCGCAACCTTGCAAGGGTTCGAAAACCCTAGTTGCTACCTTTATCAACCCATCTCCAACAAAAAGTTGTAATTCTGGTTTAAATTCAATCTTTATTGTGAATCTTTCCAGTACCCTTTGTGTGAGGATTCACTATTTAGTGCTATGTGGTTATCTTGCTCGATAAATAAATAAAATGTTGGAGGAGAGTCGTGTTATTCGGTTCAATGTAATCTCGAATGCTTGATCTTGTTCGCCCGTTTTAATCGTATGTGGTATGCAATTCCCTTTATTTATTAATTGAACATATGTCCTTTGCTTTGAACATGATATTTTTAACCAATCAAGGGGAATGGTGATTTTTTTCACCTACGTCTCAGATGAGTAAACAACATGTTTTTAGTTTTAAGATTTTAGTTATTCTTGTTGGATTAGTGATACAACTGCTACTGGTTTGGAAGATGATGTACACCCAAGGATTGTCTTGGAAGTTTTGGATATAGATCTAAACACGGATTACTAACTTGATTCTATGCGCAAAAAAACCACGAGACCAACTCCTTGGGTTGGAGTTGGTCTCGTGGTCTTGAGATCTTTTTTTGATAAGTTCGTGAGCTTGAGATCTTACAAGGGAATAAATTCATAAGTCTCAAGTCAAAACCACAAGACCAACTCCTTGAATTGTATTTGTAAGCTTATTATTTTCTATTTCAGTACTCGTACAAATTTTGTTCTCCTGTGAATATTTCAAAACCATCCTTTACTATGTATGCGCTTATCCATGCATCGCACAGGTTTTTCTTCTGAACGGCATGCACAGGTTTTTCTTCTGAACGGCATGCATCGCTCAGGTCGATTGCTAGTTAGAATTATTATGAATTTGATTAATTCCTGAGAATCAAATTCACATCCCTAATCAAAATACCAACATCCAAACATAATTTCAGTTAGAACTTTGTAAGGATTAAGAAAGAAAATATCCAAAATTCACAATAAGATACCCAACTTTAAGATAACTGTCAACAAAATCCAGAAACGAAATAAAATTCCCAATATCTCAAGCGTTGTCATAATTTGCAAAATCCTGTAGCTGGTGTTACGTATCTGAAACAAAGTACCCAATATTTGCAACCTTTACGATAATTTGTCAACAATTAACTGCACAGCATGAATACCCAAAATCCTCCTCAAAAATGCTACAATCAAAAACATGATAGGCCCAAAATTGCGAGACACAAATTTTTTTTTTTAAAAAAAAAAAAAAACTAAACTAAACTATATGATCCATCTCCCTAGAAAGCAATAATGCTAGCAAAAGCTTTGTCAACTTTCAGCTCAACTGTATAAGTCACCCTATCTGCTCTGCCTGTTTTGCCCTTGCTTTTGAGAAAAGGGGAAAAATAAAAACCAGACCGGGTGCATTCCATCCTTCTATATTGAAGCACTTTACAACATTCTTAGCTAAATACATGAGAAACGAAGATTGACACTGCATGGGTGATGAGCAACGCCGGTCCAGCCAAAGAATCGCAATGTAGACTTATCCAATTCAAATTGTTGTGTAATTGGAGAAAATTTGAATCAAGTTGTCCAGAGTTTCTGGCAAGAACTTCCTTGCAAATAAGTAACAGGGCCGTGGCCTTCCATTCCATAAGCAGGCTCTGACCTGGATTTCTTTCTGCAGCACATGAGACAGATTGTTTTTCAGAATATTACTGCCCCAACCACATTTTAGGTCCGTTATTTTCTCTGCATCAGATGGATTATAGGGGACCACAGATCCAATGTTTGTTTGGAAATTTATGTTAGCTTACAATATCCAACAAAACAAGGACATGCTAACAGTAACCCTAACTATTCCTATGGTAGTATAATTTAACCTTAGGGATCATGTATTCCTTCCCTAGTAGTCCAGCCAAACAAACAGGGCTTTAAAATGATAAGAACTTTTACAGGGCTTTAAAATGATAAGAACTTTTTATTTAGGAGGTCGGTCACCACATACCTTTTCTTCACTAGTAACATGCACACTTTCACCAATAGACTGCAATAGAACACACCACAAACTGTCAACTCTCAATCCAATAGTACAAAACACCGGTAGATATAATGTAGATACGTAACCAAAACACCAAAATAGCATATCGGTGTCGACCACCATGGTGGCCTCTCGAATACCTCCCCTCATTCTCAGGTCCTCATGCCACATCACTCAATAGAATGGTCGCGCTGTCCTTTACATTAACATGTGAAAATCAATTCAATATATGGACATGCATTTCAATGGAACAATTATTATAGTTTCCCTAAAAAGAGATGTGGCAGACGATCTGGGACCAGATAATTCGAAAGGATGTCCATAATCCCTAAAGTGACGAGAAATAGTGATGGATGAGAGAGAGAGAGAGAGAGAGAGGCAGATCAATAACACGCCGCAATAATGAACAGCAAAGCCTTACAGTAATATTTTTCAAGAGCTCTACTGTGATATCTTGAGCCGTGTATGATTTTGGATGCCACTTTCCTTCAGACCAATCAACATGTGACACTGACCAGTTTGCGATGCCAGCTGGATCAAACATCTGAAAATACAAGGAGGCAAGTCAATTGGTTTTAAAATGGTCCAAAGAAGGCAAGAGTTGGAGATGGAGATTGACCACTGGCAAAGAAAAACAAAAAAAGATGTTCTCACACTGAAAAATGTGGGCAAGTAGTGTTCATCAGAATAGCAATTGCGTCCATCCATTCCTGGCTGTAAATACCAAAACATTGACATCACTAATCAGTGGCAGACCCAGAAATTTGCATAAGTGGGGGCAAGCAGTGAAATCTTTTCAATAAGAAGAATAGTGGTGAATCTCACTCATCATTTCACACTTGTTTAGTATAATACATATTGGAAGCTATTAATGTAAATTCACCTTACAATTAACAGAAAGGGGGGTATATGCACACAAAAATGGTGTGAAAATTTAGCATTCTAAGATACAGTATGAACCAGATCCACATTAAGGGTATTTAGAGTAATTTTATTGGACCATGTATTGGTTATAGACTTATAGTTGAAATACATAAAGATAAAATGTAATTCTACAAAATCGATTAGGGGCGTAGGGGTCCGCCCCTGTCAGTAATCCATATTTCCAATTAATCCAGCTTATGTAAGTACACAATGGACTAGTGCACAATGGGAAATATACAGCAAAAGGATCTTCGCCAGGAGGTTTAGCAAAGTAAAAGGGTTCAAGTTGAACCAAAATTGGTCCTTCCACAAATCAGTCTGACCAAATCTATATAGTTGCATCCAGAAACACCTAATACCAGCTAATCATTCACATAACACCACAACGGCGAGTATTTTCTCTAGCTATCTCCATCTGATTGCATTTGGATCTATTCTTCCCAGAAGTCTATAGTAAATGCACTGTGGAAAACTTGTTCTGAAAAGACTCTCAGTCTGAGATCAGTATATCTAATAGAGTCCAAGGAGTACAACTTTAATTGCACTTGCGAGAAGGACTGTCAAAGAGCGAGGAGCTGGGAAAAAAATGTAAATAGACATCGAGGGAAGGGGAAAGAGAAGTGAAGATAAGGGCTTATTGAAACATTCACTATAGTGGAGACATAACTTCTGGTAAACAGCTTTTGACAATACAAGCTCATTTGACCGAACAGAGAAATTACGTATGGTAATTACGTGTATGAAGGATCAAGAATTCTAGCTCACAGTACATAGGTTACTCATTCGACCGAACAGAGAACACATTGGTGAAGCCAGTCTGGGGGCAAAGGAGGGACAAAGAAGACCAGCACTGCGTTACCAGGACAAGAATAAAGTTTACCATGACAACTGGAACACAGAAAAGATTCGCAATATGAAGACTATTAAAATCATGAAATAAACCAAGCTCTTTCATCTACTATAAGCCTTATAATTGTAACTCATGGTAATACTCTTGAAATGCTTTTATCATAAGAATGTCTGATTCATGGCGGCAAACTGTCTAGTAATGTTGGCATATGGGTCAGGTAAAACACTTCATGATCCTCGCATGTCATCTAACCACATGCTCATCATTTTGCCTCCAGTTATAGGGTTGTTTATAACCGATGCTGCCACCATGTATGAGGAAATAAAAACCAAAAAATGGCATTTTGTGGAAGTTACACAGAATCATTGTGTCAAAACAACGTAGAAAACCTTAATAACACAACTGAAAACCCCTCCTCCTTTACCCGGGCTTGGGACCGGCAGCATTAACACAACACTGGCGGAGTTCTCACAATTATGTCTTTCCATAAAACAAGCTCAAGAATAGAGAGAGAATATGGCTAGGAGTACAACCTCCAGAAATGAAGGAACGCAAGAGAAGCAGGAGCATCAAAGAGGCTTAAAAACATTAGGTGGCCCACTTGCAGACATAGATTTGGGTTTCATTTAGCCATATTTCAATACATATTTTTATTAAAGTAATCAAGGGCTAGGATGCTAGGTCTGGTATTACCTTCCTTTTTTGTGAGTCTATGTACACAGTTACTTTTTATCCTTTGGGCTATGTACTCCTTTATAGTGGACTTAAATTGTGGTTTCTCTTGGGTTAATGTTGCAGTCAAAACCCATTTAGCTTTGTTCCATCTTTGATCTTAACTTCTCTCCTTCTCTATGGTCTTGCTGCTGGAAATTCACCAGAGAGGGGGATTTCTTCTCAGTACAGTACTAATCTAAATGATACCAACATTGTGTCTAAGCATTATACAACATAAACTATTTCTAAATCTATGCAGCTTATCCATGTTCCCTTATCCAACGGTCAAATGTATATCTCCCTATTCTAAGCTTAAGTGTCTAACAAGTACCAATAGACAGGTTAAATCTGAATAGAATAGAGCAAATCTCTGAGTTCTGATGGCATATTCAATGATATGGAGAGGGAACTGTATTCCTAAACTGAGAAATGGAGATATTGAAGCAAACAAATTGAAACGTTGAGACGTCAAAAGTGGAACTGCAAGGAATGGTAACAAAATCTAGAGCAGTGGTTAAATAAATAGATTTATTTCGTGTCTGTGATTAGTAGATAAATGCAATGCTGAAAACAGGAACAGCAACAGGTGTATGATATATGCAAAAAACACATCACAACCAAAGAAACCAGTTTTAACAACTGAACCACCTTGCAGTAATCCCGGAATTTCGAGTAGTAGAGACTGTCAGCCAACACTACTAATGCATGCTGCCGCTTCATCGTGAACCACTGCACAAATTTCAAAACAACCTATCAACTATGACAATTGGAGTAATTGAAGTGGAGTATGCTGTAACTGAATATTTCTAAAAGACTCATTTGACCCCAACCCACTCCCTCTGGCAAGAACAAAAAACAAGAAGGGTGAAAAAATGAGGGAAAAAAATCTTATTACCGCAAATGACGCAACACCCCTCCCTTCTTCGACCTTGTGAATAAACAATCATTGGTCTAAAATCCACGTTTCAGGGTTCAATTTGCATAACAGTATAGAGAGTGAGATTACACTTAATTTAAATTAACGCAGCCGTACTCCAAAATGTGTCCGCATATGGCCAATGTCAATGAAACAATCGATGGTAGATTTGCAGTGCCCCACATAGAAGGAAGCTGGCAATGGCTACTAGTGAAGTAACCACTTTGTTAGTACTGTAACTTTCCTCTCGTGACAAAGTAAAATCCCACCTCTACAGTTAAACAAATTATGCATAGCTCCTCGTCAAATGACTTATAATATACCTGTGCACCCTTCCGAAAGTCACTCATCTCGACTTCCGGTAACATGTGCTCGGAATACCTGCCATTTCCAAGTGGTCCAGGATCCTCAAAGCTGGAAAGAATAAGCATGTATCAATAATGAAACAGTTTGCATGTGTCTTTAGTTATAAAAAACTCTGGCAATGGAAGGTATTAAGCTAAAGAACCTTCTACAAAAGCAATAACATAGTTATACAAAAACACTGTGCGTACCAATCAACAAAGCTTGTATTGGTGTACATTAGATAGTTGTACACGTAGTCAAAATCATGCAAAGGGATACAACTGCGATCCAAGAGAACAATAAGGGAAAATTGTTATACAACATTCAGCAACCAAAATATCAATGACAGTAGCAATCATCCAGTCACCTATCAGAAAGTAATACAAAGTGTTGGTTGTCAGGATCTTTAAGTGCATTTGCTAACAGTCGTCTTTCTGCATCCACCATCGAAATCTTTCCCCATACTACCTGCATATGAAATCCACAGAAATATTGCATGATTTAGCTCTTGTGATGACAATAGTAAAATCCAATAAAGCTTGTCTTCTTCAAGCAAGTCAGTTTATGGTCCAAACCATCCAAAACACAAATGTCATCCAAAAATCTACCTTTCTGGACCCCGAAAGAAAAATAACATGACATGTTATCCTTAACAAGAGAAGTACAGTGACTGCAAAAAATAAAAACTAAAGTAACCATGAAACTAACACTAATCTATGAACAAAAATTGCTGAAGAGAAAGTTTAATTAAGCAATAAGAAGGTACCAATAGGACATGAAATGTTGAAATAGTCTTGCCATTAAGGTTCACAAACCTTGTCACTGCGGATTTCTTGATTGATAAAATAACGGCTAAAATGAAGGGGTTTATCCCTAGAGGCATGTACATAGACAGAAAATCTACCCTCGTGGCCCTGCAAAATTTCATAAAATGTTGTTAATTCTAGATGACAAATACAGATTATGAGAACAGAAAACCATGTAAATCAGAGGAACCAACATAAAAGCCATAGCGGAGGCTACATTACAAAGCAACATCTATAGCAAAAGAAATTCATTCATTAAGCACAAGCAGAGTGAACAATATATCAAAACCAGTTTGCAGAAAAATGCGCACCAATAATCTTGAATAATCTGAAGTTAGAATTCCACATCATATCAAGTTCCTAGAGCAAAACATGAGTGATGGATGACTGGAAACTAGTCATTTCATCGCATAATAAATCAAGTAGTACAACCGAGATAAAAAAAACTAATATCATCTTGGCAAGGAATCAAACACGCGTATCCTGTTTCATTTGATAGCTAAAATATGTTGACGGCTACTAATACCAAGGAATTGAAGCTAGAAATTCTTTCTGATGAAGGGCAAAAATTAGTGATTTGAAAAACCTTGGGAGTAGACCCCCCAGTGGCCCCTAATTCCCATGTGATGCAGTTCTATCTGAATCTCAGGAGAGGAGCACCAATGACCATCCATGGATCACATGTAACCCCAACAGGCTCACACTTGAAAACTTACTCCTAGAAAGGCCGATGCGCAGATAATGTGGCGATGCAATATAGTGAAGTTGAGTGTGGGGATGGTCACACCAACTCACACCTACAACCCATCTTGGCGTGATCTTCAACATCCAAATGTTCCATTCCGGCAAGCGCAAGACATGACATGACAATTGTAGTTTTATAAACCATACTTTCTACCACAGTAGTCATACATCCATCAAAAAGTAGAACCACAAACTTCTCCGCCCTACTTCAAACCATGCTCCAATGGATCACCAAAGTTTAGATTTTTTCCACAATTATCCATTAGGCTCCGCATTGTGAACTACATCCTACGTGGAGTACAAACATGTCTTCTAGTTAAGATATTCACAACCACCACCGAATTACACTTTCCAAGAAAACAACATGTATCCCAAGAAGTCACAATGCTAATAAAAGGAAGAATGATGCAAAATTCAAATATAAATATAATGGAAGTAGTAGTGCTGGGAAGAAAAATAAGTATCTTACATGAAAAAACATATCCCAGAGCCTCTCAAAAGGTAATGCACCTGGAGTCAAGAACAGGAAAGCAAGTTTGGGGTTCTTTGTTTGACATGGTGGTGTACTCAAAATATCTCTAATCACAACATGAGAGGCAATCTCTTCATCCGTGAATTCCCTTGCAGGAGAAGGTGGGAGCCATTTGGAAAACCCGTTGCAACCATTAGATGAGAACACATAACAAGCAGCCGTGTTATGGGGTGGATAAACATAAGCGCATATCAAGAACATGCAGACCAATGAAAGTAAGACCATGATCCATGTTGGTTTTTTCAGTTGGGCGCGGTGGCGAGCCATAGGCCAGATCTGTATTTCTTTCAAGCTTAGACGCCACCCATGAGTTGTCTTCATCTGGAGTTAATTCATAACGACTTGACCTCAAAGTAACTTATCATTTTCCAGCATCTCCATCGAGCATGTATGTCTGTATTAAGAGACAACAATACCAGCCTTAAAAAACTGGTTTAGCTAGAATCTCAATCTGCGCACAGAAACAAATGCATTAGAACCTAGCACTGCATAAGATCACAATATCAACAACATGATCGCCAAATATGTGTTGGAAGTCTCTCAAAAACAGTTCAATTCAACATCTCCAGCTGCCCAAGGACCGGGACTTGCCTAATTAATGCATGACCACTGCATGTTATTCACAGTCATTTGATAACCATTTCACCAAATGACCCACACAATATGATCCATCCAGATTTTAGTTTTGGAACCGCTTGCATTAACTAATGAACAACTAACATCAAAAGGTAAACCGAAAGCTATATTTAAACCGGAACTACTACATTTAAGTTATAACAATTAACATTTCAATCACATACTCAAGAATTTGTTAAGTTAACCACCTCAAAAGAACAAACTGATATCCCCAGCTATTCATGAAAGAGTACAGGTAACAACAAAAGTCAACCCCATCAAAGTAGTCAAAGCTAGGGAAAGCAATAGACTCGGGTTCAAGCTACCCCAAATAACACTTACCGGACTCCGATTCACAACGGAACTTTCATTCAGACACAGGGATACATGTTTACTCGGGCATGAATTACGTAATCTCAAGGCTGGGACCTGTAATCTACTGCATATCGTAATTACTACATTTGATTAACTCCTAGTCTTATTAAGGTAAGTTGAGTATTCAAAATTTCCTGTTTCATAGGATTTAGTATGAAATTGAAGCTAAGCATGCGGATGTGGTGATCAAATGTGTACCTGATTTGTTCCCATTTGGTCAACCCTTAACGGTTCATATCCTATCACGAATGCCAAAACTCAGTGAAGACGTTTAAATTCCGTAACCCATTAATGAAATAAATGAACTAGAGAGAAATCAAAAACGAAAAACAGGAAAAGTAAACGAGAATTCATATCTTTCGAATCTCCACAGTACAAGGAACTCACTCACCGTACACATGAACAGGTAACCTACGTATGTCTATATAGGTACATATATGAGCTTTCGCTTTTTCTCCATCCAAAGCAAACCATAGCAAGCAATCGAGAATGAGACGCAGTACCTGATTAAATCCAGACGTGAAAGCTACGCAGAGATCTGAATACAAGAGCCAACTGTTAACAGGTGTTTAAGATCTAGGGCACGAGACGGAAGAAGAATCAGAGAGAGAGAGAGAGAGAGAGAGAGAGAGAAGGCGAGCGAAGGAGGAGAGAGCCAGAAAGTGAGATGGAATAGTATGACATAGACTAATTAATATAATATCGGCATGTCAACATATGCGAAACAAATTGGGCAGTTGCTTGGGCGACCAGTCTGTGTGTCAGTCTTGTTCTCTCTCTCTCCCTCTCTAGGATTTTCAAATTCCGTCGCTTTTTTCTTTTGTGGTTTTGTTTCTCATGGGTCATAGCCATTGGAGGGGGTGTCAAAATATGTATGTTGAAAATCTTGATGTAAAAATTTGATCCGAATGAAGAGAAAACAAATAAAAAGACCAAGACCGTGCCAATAAATTTCTTAAAAGTTAGCACAGTCTGCTACTTGTGTGTAACATCCTTTAGGATGAGTTTTGATTAATTAATAGGAAAGTGAGAGAAATTCAAGGAAAGAAAAATGCAAAACATACAAAAATTTCACGCCGATTACATGGTTCACTCATTTAAATGAGTCTTTGTTACGTAGAATTCTAGCATCCAATTTCTCGGGTTGGCCAATTTGGGGAGTTCGTTCATCCAAGGACGAGTGAGAAGACAGCAAACAAGGTGGGGCAACATGTAGCAGCTCTAGCAGCTAAAGAGAGAATACCCCCGATTGTATCAATTTCCATCCTTATTTTGAGTTCTGATGTATCTTCTTCTTTGTAACATTATTGCATGGTTTGCAGATCAAATAAAAATTATGAGCTCTACCGGGTAAGTTCACGTAAACTGTCACCCACAGTCATCATAAAAGGGGAGAATCAAACTAAATGTAAGCAACCTGGGGAAAACAAGAGTGTGGATGAGTAGTGTCCTGCTTGAATCTAAGCTGAAAGATACCGGCTGGTATGGATTTGATTCTGTTGTCGGATATGGGTCTACTTGTAGTAACGGTGTCCCCCAGAAGGACAATTTAAGATCGAGGCTTGGTGCCCAAATCTCTTCTTGATTTTTCCAAAACCCATTACAAATGAGGGCCATATCTCGGACTTTTACCGTTAATCAATGTTCATTCACATTCACAAACCTAGACATGGATATAATTTTGTACAGGAACTGTAAACTTTTGTTGAGACAAATCAAAAAATAATAATGCAACGACACTGATGGACCAGAAACATCAAGGAGCTCAAAAAATGGTTAACATGAATCCAACAGCTTGAGTCCAGCCCACAAGAAAACGACAACAAAATAAAAAAACACAAATCGACGTACAAATTTGAAAAGCATGTGAACACCAGCAGCTCAATCATTTCGATTTATATTTTACTTTGACAATTCCGCGACAATTACAACACAATTCGATCGCGCAAAACTTCAAACTTGTGAGCTCAAAATAAATGTCCAAGATACAGGACAATAACTATGGGTTTCGTATATTTATCACGTCCTCTGCACGATCTTGTGAACCAGCGTTCTCGGGAATATCCACTTTGCGCCTTTTAGCAGCAAGCCGAGGCCGCAACTACAGGGCATATGAACTTATTAGTGTTATGTGTCGTTAACTGATAATAAAAACAATGCATACCAAGAGACAATGCCAGAACGCGCACATCCAAAATTTGTACAAGGACATAATTCAAAGCAGGACTGATGGAACTTCCATAGCCTCAGGTAGAAAAGTAGAACTTGTCATTAACCTAGCACATTAATATAACAAAGCTTCTTCCCTATTAGCCACCTACCATCGCATGTTCTTATACTCCTTTCTATTGTTAGGAGGTCTTCACTTACCAACTCTCTGGCCAAATGAATGACAAAATCCTACTAACATAAAAATACGTGCAACAGGCAACAGCATTCTCCTATTCTGACAGCAGAAACCAAGAGAAATCAACCAAAACCTCCGCCTTAATTGGTTAATTTTGTTTGTCTTGGTAGTCTTTCTATGATTTTACATTATTCTTCCATTAACACAACTTCACATTCCCCAGTTTAATGCTACAACGTACTTAGTATGGCTCATAAGACTCCATATAGGAATTTCATAGCTCTCACAAAGCATGGTAACTGGATCACTTCTTACAAACCATTGCCCACCTTTTCATGCTGTAATAGCCAATAGCACCACCAAATTCACAATTGTTGTCTTACTGTGTCCTAGGCCCCTAGATTACAGAAATGTTCTCCCAACTTGTTCCAGGTCATGCATGAGATTGCCCCCGAAACATAGAAGATGCAAGTAAGATTCAAAAAATACACCTGAAAAGTGAGAAATTTTCAAGTGTCGTGACACAAAAACATTATCCTGTGACTTGTGCGAAGTTCAGGGGTTAGCTTGAAAGGTGCATATGAGACCAAAGTGCAACTTTGCCATGTTGGATCACTACCAACACAAAGGCTCATGGGTAGATTCTCTTTCTTTTCAAACAAGGATGAAATAAATTTGAACCTCTTGCTTATTAACAGTTTTTTGGGTACTTGGGACTTCAGTGAGGCCTAAGAAACCTCTGCTAAGGGAAGTTCCGGCTCAAAACTTAAGGTATTCAATTAAGGGGATCTATTCAGCTAATCCTACCATTTCGCAGAGAGAGAGAGAGAGAGAGAGAATAGAGACAGATAGTTGCATCTTTGAACTTGCCACCAAAAAATTATACAAAAATTAGTGCACAAATGTAATGGTATGAAGTGATAAGTTATCAAGGGCCCTGGCAGAATGCTTACATACCATCTCAATGTACTTTAATTGCTTCAAAACTTGATCTGTATCCAGCTCCTACAACAGGCAAATAAACAGGAATAACGGTGAGAAAACCACACCAAAACTAATTGAGAACAATGAATTGAAGGCATCAATCATCCGTCTCTAGAGTAGAGGCAAACCTAGCAATTAGATGAAAATACCAACACCACAAAAATATTATAGAACCCCAGCATAAGATCAGAGACAGATGATGAGGCAGTACAGATCCAGAGACGTACAACAGGAAAAGTAAAAATTACCTGGGGTACAGCACAATCAGCATGAGCTGGATCCCAGAGGACAGAGCAGAAACATTCCCAGTTGTCTGTCTGAACTTCAAAAAGAGGAGCCCTGTGGATACCATTAAGAGCATTGACTACCTTGATCATAATAAAGATTCACTCCAAATCCTCTTGACACAGAATGAAAACTTTTCAAAACATGAAAATAGAACAGCAAATGGAAATACGGACGCGCAATAGCAAAAAAATAAAAGTTGTACAGGACCAGCCTTAAAGCTGCACTGGAAGAAAACAATTTTGGCCGCCAACTTAATGTTATGAAGGATGACAATATGGAAAACTTAGCACAATTTCTCTCCAAAAAACCAACAATAGAAACTCTTTCCTATGTTGAAGTAAATTTACTTCCAAGCATGCATATATACCACTGTAAGAGAAACTCAAACACCCATAAGCCCACCAATGTAATCGGCAAGCTAGTATAATCCACTGAAGTACAAGACTTAACTTAGAACCTATTTTGGCATTCTGTATCCCATGAACATGAACTCCATTCGACTGCAAACAATGAAAAACTTAAGCCAAAAGTAACATGATAATTCCACCAGTAGACTTATTCTCAAACCACCATCCTATTATCTTCAATAACCTGGTGAAATCATTTGAATCACAAATGGAACTCTTTCTATTTATTTCTAACTTATTAAGTCAGAACTTGCTAGCCATTCTTCCCATAATGTACCACAATCTATTGTGCTCCCCAATCACCCAAACGTACATGGCAAGGAACATAAATTGTTCCTTCACAAAGATGTAGAACAGCCTTCGCACCCAAACATATATCATTTTTCACCATAGTTAAGATAACAAAGCAAGCAGGCTGTACAAAAACTAACAATAGTATATATAAAATACAACAACATGAGATCAACCTGATTTTAAAATAAAAAAATCATGTCAATTGCCGCTATTAGAGGATGAAACATGTAACCTTTCTGCGACTCTGCAGTTTCCTCATTGTTTTTTTGACACACTTATATGCTAGCTCCTACTCTTTTAAAATAGAAATGTCGAGTCCTTCTGTTTACCTGCGCCACTTTCCACAAATAGTTCCATCAACACCTTCTCCTATGCCTTCTATGACTTCTCGACATTGAAGCCAATTACCAATAGAGCTGACTCTAGAAGGCTTGTTGGAATTCCACCCCTACAGGTAATGCAATAAAGTCATTTCTCTCTAGTATTCCTGTATTTCTACTACCAACTGGAACAGCAAAGGAGAAGATAATAAACAGAAGCCTCACAAGCAAGCTAACACACTCCAAAGGATCAATCTCCAATTGGCCCCCAAAGGTATCAACCTCCCTACAACAAATACAAGAACGAAGAGAAGTTAAGGTGCAAGATAAAAACACGTGGCAAATGATGAGAATGAGCTTCGACCCTTCTGTCAAGGAAACATGAAGCTTCAAAGTTGACTGGTGCTAACAGCAATAATAATCACCACTTTTCCACACAAAGAAACCACTATTACCGGAAAATGAAAAACAAGTTATTCAAAATAGCTCATATGAGGGCATTTTCAAAAACCTGGTTGATGTGTCCTTTTATTCTTGGGCTTTCCTTAAACTACGATCAAAGGTCAGACATGCCACAACTAATGGGAAGGCAGAGTGCAATGTCTGTTGATAAAAGGCACCATGTCATCATATTGACGCAAAATATTTTAGAAAGCAGGCATTTCTGCAAGCCTCCAAACAAATGGTGGACATTCATTCGGCAGATGTGTCAAGCTCAACGATATCCAAGACAGCTATCGTCTATTGGAAGTCCTTTCTTAGTCAATATCAGTTAGCGTAGCCCAAACGTTATAATGGGGATGAAGGGCATAAGACGAAAAAGAGTTAAGTTTTCAAGTCAATGTGATGGTTTCAGGCTTTCAGCTGATGCTTTTTGTCCAACCATCCAACTAACAGTAAATAAAACTCAAATATTTAGGTCCATCATTTTTTCCTAAACCCAACCCCAGAACTCTTGTATCATTAACGGAAGTGAAGAACCATGAAGATTAATATACAAGAATATTGTTAGAACATACCCGACAGAAGGACCACACCAGTCAGGAACTTCTGCTTGAAAGTCTTGACCAATTCGAACACCAGGTTCATATGGCTCAGGGGACCTCAACATGGATGCCATAGGACCTAATTCCACTTCAGATGTTGCATTTCTACATCTGCTCCTTTCACTGCTGATATTCACTACTTTACTCTTAGTATCCTCCTTCAGAGTTTTATGCTTCTTTTTCGAACAAGAGTGGCAGAACCATTCATCAACTGGTATCTTCTTTATACGAGGGTCACAACAAGAGACATGAAAAGCCTCTTCGCATTGGTCACAAATGAGCATCTTCTCCATAGTTTCTAGATGATCACAAACTTTGCATGTCCATGTATAACTGCTGTCAAAATGCGTACCAGGGGTCTCAGCAGAAGGAAGCCTAGTGGGCAAAACTCCTTCAAGAAGCCCCTGACTTCTAAGCATAGAAATGAAAATATCTTTTTCTGACCGATCATCATGCACACCATCCACAACCAATGCACTAGAAGAGGAGCATTCACCAGTGTCATCCACTTCAATCCTCAAGGCAGATGAACCAAGTTCCACATTTGACTTTGATGATGAGTAACTATCATTTACACAGCCGAAATCTGAAGCCCTATGGATATCACTTTTCAAGGCTTCTTTCGAACCAGTCTCTTCCCCAACTAAACACCCACTGATGGATTCTGAGTTCAACACAAGAACCTCTCTACTGCATTCAACAGGAGGCATTACAGGAACCATACATCTGTCCTTGCCTACCACTGAACTGGCTTCAGATCTGACGGCAGAAATACAACCTCCTCTTAGCTCTGCTGATGTACGGTCTTGGAAAACAGAAACAGCATTCTTTCGAAGATTTCTTCGCCGGTATACAAAAGCAGGTCTAGAATTCTCAGACATAGTACTGACAGATGACAGCTGAGAACAACTACTTGCAAAATTTAAGGAGCACATATCATTGATATTCCTGTTCCCCAAAATAACAGGAACAACTTCTTCGCACCTATCCAGAGGATTCTTCTCCCACTTTGGACACTGCTGCCAAGTTTCTTCAATTGAACCAGGAAGAGAACTCTGAATCAACATCATCACCTGACAACCTTTTATACTATTCAAGAGTATGCTGCTTTTGCTCACTCCCGAAAGAAGTAACTTAACGCCATCTTAACGTTAGAACCCAACTCGCTTAATAAACCAGCTTCATAGGTCTCCCACCCATTGCCTCCACACTGCTACGTCATCAGTTACCAGAAGCAATCAATGAATCAGACGATGTAAATCAACCATTTTCAAACTTTTATCTGCACATCAAATTATCAATAAGTAACAGTTCCCAAAAAGATACACAAAACATTAGTTGCCAAAAGTTCAGTATGAAAAATAGTTACATAGCAACACCTCAGACTGCATCCACAATAATGTAGACCAGTACGGAACATCAAGTACATCATCCTATTAGTACTCACCAAACTTAATCTGATGCAGTAAGAAGTTAAAACATAAAGGGTTTGGGACTACTTTAGTCGAGTTTTGTGGCAAAGAAGGCGATAAAATATATATGGTGTTAGGCATATATGTGCAACAAAATGAAAGAATGAAACGACGACACTGTTTGTGGACTAGTCTGGGCAGTATGAACAGTAACATAGAACAAAGGGCAGAAGAAGAAACAATTGTATCTTTCACTTTTAAAACAAAACTGATGAAGGAAAAAATTGGAATTTGGTTAAGGGTGATGGGCATACAGCATGGATTGTTTCGACTTTGCGTACAGCGGCAGCGACGAAGAAGACGAATACCTTAGGTATCACACCCGGCGCATCTTTGGCATCACACCAAAGAATAAGATTGCATCACCAAAGGTTGAGAGATTGAAAGCTGTTAAATATCGTGAATTTTCATTCATTCACCATGCTTCCAAATCTAGAAGTTACATCAATTGATAGACCTTCTAATTACTCAATGCAAAACCCTATCTGCTCTATTCCTATCCCCTACAGTTCTAAATGGAAAGAATCTATCAAGTGATGAAATGAACCAAACGATGGCCAGTCTACGTTGCATAACTACAAGGCTATATGTCTGATAGAATGGACCTCACAACGGTTGAATAAAATAAATAAAAGCATGTGTTCAAATCTTAGTTGTATGAAATGCCCAAATCAGCGGCGCTCCCGGACGAGAAATGCGGAATCACGTTTCTCCCTCAGAAACGCCATGGGAGCGAGTTCCCATTGAGATGGGACCGCGCTCCTAAGGGAGATAGGAGCTTACAGTTTGCAGCGAGAGTGCAACAGAGCTGTCGGACTAACGGAGAACAAGAAGAGCACGATACGATCATTGGAACAGATGCAGCAGTAGGAGATCATCATCGGAGCAGGTCTCAGATAGGAGCAGCAGCTGTTGTGACAGACACAAGACGAAGAGAGATCTAGGGTTGAATAATGCTGTTGGGTTTGTTGGGCTTCCGTATTTAATAACATAGTTGGGTTTGTTGGGCTTCTTTATTCTAAATAGAGAACTGATGTGTTTCTTCGGCCTTATTTATTAAATTAGGTCAAAGATTCAAGCCTATCCATTTATTACAAATTTGAGATATTGATTGGAGTTGGGACACATCTCCCTCTAAAACATTAAGGGACAAATTCCTTTTTCAGTTTTTCAATACAATTTGCACATATCCCCATCTAAAAAATAAAAATATATATGTCCTCCCACGCTCCCAGCCTTAAAAAATATGTCCTCCCATGCTCCCAACCTTTGGAGCTTCTAGGTACCTCCGTTCCCCCGCTCCCGCCTCCGCCCCCTCTTCGTGGAACTAAGGTTGAAATTTCAAATGAACATAAATACAAATACATTGTCACTAGTAGGCCAATGTAACATCCCATGGGAGACCCCACAACTCATGACCAGAAACTTTTGCAATTACCGAAAAACCCTTGACCTATTCTTTCGAACTGCATCAGAAAACCAAATCACTATCTTTGTCCTCGATGGTGCGCAATTTTTAGGAGGAATGAGGATTTATATGACATTATGGCACAACTTATCTCTCTGTAGGCCTTGGGTGGTTTCGGCTAGCTCCCAAATGTTTGAAATTAATTGAGGGGTTTGGATACTCAAGAAGCTGAAGGTTGTGTGGGTGGAAAATTATGAAATTTCTCTCCCATGTATGTGTGAGGCTAGAAATGTTTCTTTTCTAGAAAATAATAGCTTATTTTCTTCAAACAACATAGAAGAATCAAGTGTCTGAATTGGGTATAGGTGCTGAATAATATCCCCTGCCCTTGGCATATCCAACAACTAACGGCTCCTCACAGCACCCGACACTTCTAGAGGTCGTTGTGTCCACGTATCAGACACTGGGACATGTATTGTGGCGTGTCCCTTAAATTAAATTATTTTTTCGAGGGGACACGGCATGGACACATGTGTCCCACATATACACTCTCTCTTGTTGTGTATATATATATATATAAAGGAGTTATCTAGTCCGGGAGTCCCGGATCCGGGACTCCACCTTCCCAATATTTTTTTGACGATCCGAACCGTCCAATGTGTTTAAAACGTGTTTTCCAAGGTCCACGCGAGAAATCATCGAAAAAAAATACCGGGAAGGGCTTGATCCGAGCAGTTTTTCATAAAACTGTATATGTACAGTTTTTGTGAAAAACTTACAGTTTTTGTGAAAAACTGCTCGGATCAAGTCCTTCCCGGTATTTTTTTCCAATGATTTCTCGCGGGGACCTTGGAAAACACGTTTTAAAAACATTGGACGGTTCGGATCATGCAAAAACATGTTTTAAACCCTTAAAAACACCCAAAACCCTT
>JAXBDA010000531.1:0-80791 GCA_036023075.1 Gaultheria prostrata
AATTTTCTGAAACTCATCAAAAACACAACTCGCGCAAAATCAATCATTTAAAGGCACAAAATGCACGTGTGTGTGATCTTAACGAGCGAGATAAGCCCGAATATATACAACATTTGGGGCTTATCAGGGGGTCTCCGTGAAATTTAACCAAAAAATTAAATTCGTTGGTCTCATGAGTTTGTATTCTTTTTGACACCAAATTGAAGAGCTCATTGAGCTCTTTAACTTTAGCGCCAAGAAAATTTGTAAAACTGTTCTCCGAAGCATTTTATTTTTTTATCCCAAAAGTTTCTCGTCTTTTTGTGGTGGACTAATTTTTTGGGACAGAAGGAGTATTAAGCCTCTTCCAATCCACTTCTTGGAATAAAAATGATGGAGGGAATCTTAATTACTTCATAAAGGGGATGTTAGTCAATCATCTTCGCTTGGTCCGAAAGGTATGCATGGATATTGCCTCAAGGAAAGTAAATTTATTAATTAGGTCAACCTAAAACCTTCATTTGGTGCCAAAGTAGTAATTTGTTTGGAAAATTAGTATTTGTTTGGTAGGCGATAAATAGTTTATGTTGCAAAAAGTAACTTGCTTATGAAAGAATTCTTGTATTTTTTTATTTATTTAGGTCAACCTAGGTTCATATATTTTTTTTATGAGGAACGGGAATTTTAATTCATTGCAAAATTGAAAACCAGCAGAAACAGAACATAGAGTACAATGGGAATACCCTAAATAGCGGTGGGGGATCACTATATATAATCCGAGATCACTATAATTAAGCATATAACAACAAATTGCGCGCTAGGCCTAATCTCCACTTGCACTATACTAATAAAATCATAAGCATGTTAGCTGAAATTCGAGCTATGAAAGCAGTGACATTATGTTTACTTGATGGAAACGAGTACCATCACTCTTGAATCTAGAGAAGCCGATAAAGGCACTTGATGGAAACGAGTACCATCACTCTTGAATCTAGAGAAGCCGATAAGGGCACGTTGCAAAGTAATACTATCTCCAACAAACACGATTATCTGTGGAGTTCAAATACAAGTAGAGCATAAACCCGATGGAGGCGAATGAGCACGCCAAGGCAAAGGAAACAACTAACCATAAGCAAAATAAACAGAAAAACAAAACACGAAAATCCATAAAACTGAGTAGGAGCAAGACCAAAGCAATGAGTCACTGAATAACCGAGTCAACGAGGCAAACTCCACCCAGAAAACGTAGGTTCATTTAAAATGAGCCATTAGTGAATTTTCAACTGTGTACGTGTTTTTTTTTTTTTATTATTTATTTTGAAGTTCACCTTATCACCAAATATGCCACTTAAAATATGAAAATGTTAGGATATCGGATAAGTTTCCCCGAAAAAATACAGGAAAGAGAAATCAACGGTTCAGATTAACATGATTATGAATTTGAACCGTTGATTCCTCTTTTCTGAACCTTTTCGGAGAAACTTTTCTTGTACCATAAAATATACTACCAATCAAATCACGGGCCTAATTGCAGTTTTAGGACTGTAAATTCTCAATTTAGCATAATTTCGAGCTTTGACTGACTTTACATGCATATTTAATTTGAACAAGTTTTAGAAATAAAGTTTGGTTTGGTGGTTAGTCTTCGGTTGATAAGAAGATGAATATTTCGAGTAGTTTCGTTTACGCAATAGTACTAAATAATAAATAATGCAAAGTTCAAGATGAATCCAGAACCCTATCAGCTCCAGTAAACAACACATTCCAGTAAACAACACATTTAAATAACTTGTTCAGTGGTACAATAAGTTAATCTTCGATCATGATAATAAGTTTTTAATGAACCGAAACAAGGTTCTAAAACTCGCTAGGCGCTCCAAGGGTGGCCGGGCACCTTCTAGCTTTCAGGACCAAGTACTTGGCGCCTAGTCGGGCAATTAGTCTGGCTAATCGGTCTAGTCGCCATCAGCGAGGGACCTTCTAACGCCTAGACGACGAGTACTCGGCCTTCTAGACATTCTTGTAAACACTGCGAACAAGAGTCGATCAATAATAAGTGGTCTTTTAATTTATAATACCAGGTATAAAGTAAAAAAAAACATTTTGTTGTGCCTGTGTTATTGAAGCTATGCAAAGGGAAAACATTCGCAGTAGCATGTCTCCTTATCTTGTCGTGCAAGGCCACTATGCTAATTTCTACATGCCCTCCAGTATTAAATTATCTTTGTGTACATATACATAATACATATTTGTAAATTCATCACACAATTAATTATGCACCCTATATAGTTAGGGTGAGTTTCGTGTTGGAACTTATGACTCATATGGAGAGGTACCGGGAAGTTCTAATGAAGGCCAGATGCGAAGCGGAGCGGAGTGAGGGAACCACGTAAAATCTTGCTGTCGTTCTTTCTTTACTGTTTTCGTATTCCATATTGTGTGTATGTGATTGGTTTGTGAGCTAATAATTCCATTAAATTTCTCGTCTTTCATCCTAGCTAATGGCGAAAGGCAACTCGTTTTTTTTTTTTAACAGTAAAAAAGACAACTCGTTGTATTGTCTTTGTGATCTGTTCTCCTTTTTGGTCAAGCTTGTTGTTTTTCTCGTTCTTTGTGTCTTGTAATGTCTTGGGAGTCTTTTAATTTCATTTTGTTCCTGTGTGTTGGGTGGGTACAAAAGCATGTCTTCCCTTTATGCTTGTGTGGGTGATCATTAGTCCCTGTCTTGATTGAGATGGTTTGGGGGAGAGATTTTTAAATAACGGTATCAATGTATCGAAAACCGGCATACCGAACGATACATCGCGGGAATTGGGTGTAGTGGTCGTGAATTTCTTCACTTACGGTACGTATTCGTATCGAAGCTTCCAAATTCCGAGATGAGATATTTAAAACTATCTGTTTGTCACTTATTAGAAGCTGAAACTTCACCATCTTCTTCTGGGATTCTGATCTGATATTGCTGTGCTGTGGTAGGCTGGTAGCTGCTATTGATCAATGTTTATGGATCTGATAGGATAGCAGTGTTGCTGCTGCTGCTTCTATCAGTTTTGGTTGGGACACTTTTCTTATATATGCTGTGATATATATTAGGCCTTTTCCTACTGTTTAATTCCTTTATTCAGCTATGTACTGTTTTTTTGCTGATTTTCTGTTAATTAGAATGGGCTCAGATGTTTGACATATCAGGGGGGCTTCAACTTTGATTGTAATCAATTTTTGGTTATTTTTTTTTAAAATTTGGTTGACATCTTGTTAACTGATTGTTTCCCTCTGGGTCCTTGGCGGCAAACGATTGTCGTGTGATCGGGTGTCAACATAGTTGGGATGCTTACTTGAGTTATGATGACTTTCGCCTCAGTTCCTTTTAATCTTTGTAATTCGTTTTCAAATATTAATAATATTAGAAAAACAAGAACAAAATTCTGAAAAAAATATAAAATATACCACTTCCTCAGTGGCAAAAACTAAGCCTTAATCTTATTTGTTGGAATGGTAAATTTGTTTGATGGAAAGGTAATTTTTGCTTCCACCAATTGGGTTTCTTGTGGATTTAGTCTAATTTGTTTTTATTGTGGGCAATGATTAGTGGGTGATGCTCAAAAGAGAGAGATAGACAGGGAGAAGGGAAGCATGCATGTGGGTTTGTTCTCATGCTCTTTATAACAATGCTGGCCTTTTGTTCTGTTTTCTTCTGAGGGTTTTTTTGGACTGGCATAACTTTATGGCTGTGGAGAGGTTTAAGCCACATTGCATTTCCATGGCCAATCGTGCTCTCTCCTCTTTTCCCCACTCTCTCAGACGGTGCAAGTGAGGCAAGCTGAGCTATGCTAAGCTCGAGTACAATTTAGCTGTAAATGAGCCAACATCTTAACTTGCCGAGTCCGGTACAATTACTAAACTAACATTAATTTGCTAACGAGCCAAGCCTATACAAATGAGTTAAGTTTTTTCGAGCCGAGTGGAATTTCGGAGTATTGAGCTCGACTAGTTTACTAAACGAGCCTAAAGCTCGAGCTCAGACTCAGCTCAAATATTACCAAACAATCTGAGCTGAGTTTAGCCTAACGAGTAGAGCCCTGAGCACTTTGATTCTCTTGTAGCCCTACTCCCTCCCCCTTCCCCTTTTTTCCCCACATATAAAAAGAACTTCACTAATACTCCTACAAGCCAATTGAAATTAGTGAACGTAAGGATGATTGGGTAGAGGTTGTGAAGAGGAAAATTCAAACTCTGGGCATGCCTGTGGCCATATCTTCGTGTAGCCGTGTTGATGAGCACAAAATATTGACATTTAGAAACTCCAATATCGCATAATGTTAGTTCTCTATTGTGCTTAATTAGACACTATTATTATTTCTTTTATCGATAACGTAAAATTATTTAATTTGCAGGAAAAAGTAATAATAAACAATATTTCAACAGAAAATTGTGAAGTCGGATTTAACTTCGGTGACAAAACAGATTGCGTGAATTGGGATTTGGCATGGTAAGTTGCTTTGAGAAATCACTGGAGGAGGATTTGAAAATCAAGTAAATAAGGAAACACAATTTTCCAAGACAAGTGCTGTGAGTGGACCGAATGAGTAAGGTCTTTTATGAGAAGAAAGATTCTTCTAAGGGATTATGCACTTTTGCTATATATATATGAGCTTAGGCAGTGGAATTTGGGCATCAAGATATCACGCCTCATTGAGATCAAGGACGGCTTCACCATCTCAACGGACGACATCGGAGTTCACGGTTGGAGAACAAGATGAGCAAAAAGGGTTTTTGTGAGGCTTTATTCTTACTTATGTTAGGCTAAACTTTTAAACTAGGGTTGAGGATGAAACCTCATGAGTATTATTAATTGATTTTATGCATGTGATTTTTCCTACTTGCTTTAATTGTCTATTGTTCTCGACTCAATTAATTATTATGCATGAAACTCGGGTATGGATTCAATCGGTATGTATGGGTTTTTTCCATGATTTGATATCTGCATATTAATCGAATTGCTTGGCTTATTAAAGTTGATATTTAAGTCCGGGGTATCCACTGTGATTTGTTTTCACGGATACAGTGAATGATTTCGGCTTAAACTTTTGAAGCAGAGAGAGAACATATTTTCGTTAAAAAGAAAAAGTACTCATCGTAATATTATCCACGGTGGTTAAGATTAGCTTCTAAAACCATTGTGTAGAATCATAGGAAAAATCATTGCGTAAGATTAATTGATATATTTTATGAGTGTGGATTCCGAAACTCTAGTTAATTTTCTCAACCGTCAATCTCCACTATTTTTTTGTGTGCTAGTTTAATTATTTTTATCGTTAATTTATTTAATTTTTATCTTCCAAATCAATCAAACTTTTGGGAACTAGGTTAGGGTTCAATCAATTTACGTTTATTTAGTTTTTCTATTAAAAATTCACAAGTCTCTGTGGGTTCGACCTCGCACTTGCATAACTATACTATCAAACCGATTCGTGCGCTTGCGAGTACATTAAAATTTCATAGAGCCCTGAGCACTTTGATTCTCTTGTAGCCCTACTCCCTCCCCCTTCCCCTTTTTTCCCCACATATAAAAAGAACTTCACTAATACTCCTACAAGCCAATTGAAATTAGTGAACGTAAGGATGATTGGGTAGAGGTTGTGAAGAGGAAAATTCAAACTCTGGGCATGCCTGTGGCCATATCTTCGTGTAGCCGTGTCTCTTCTAATGCGTTTGATGTTCTTGAGAAATGTGAGGATTTGGATGCCTCTTCCGTTGTGGAGTCAAAGTTAGATGTTACGGTGGCTTTATCTTGTGACGCTATCCCGATTCTCGATGGTCAGGATAGTCCCCACCAAGAGCCTCTCCCTGTGACTCTCCGTCGGTCTACACGGTTTCGAGAGCCTCCAAGAATCCCCTTGGATGGCAATTTCATTGGACCTCAACATAATTTGAAACGGGTGGTGGGCGATTCCTTAACTCCTTCATCCACTAGAGATCAAAACAAAAAGAAGCTTCAGGAGAAACTCAAGATGTTAAAGGCCTCAAGAACTTAGTTCTTGAGACTCACATGCCATTCTTTGTTTGGTGTTTTGGTGTTACTTCTTTGAAGTATGCTTTGAGCTTTGTTGGATATCTGCTTTGTTGCATTTAGGTTTTAGATTTTTCTTCTCTTTTTTTTTTCTTTCTTTTCCACCTGGGGTATGCCCCTTGTAGGCTGTATATTCGGTTATCCCTTTTTCTATTTCAAGCTAATTTACCCAAAAAAAAAAAAAATTATTTCATACTATATCTCACCAAAACTATTCCCCTCGGCATGATGATTGATCCTTCATTTTTTTTGGGCTTCAGGTTTTGGTGTTCTATCTTAGGGAGTGGGTGGATGCATTTTCTAGGTCTTGGTTGGCTTCTTGTCATCCTCGGATTGTTATTTTTCCCTTTTAGTGCCTTGCAGGATGTGATTGTCGGGGTGAGGAGGTGAATTCTTTGTGGGTATACTCTTGCTCCGTCACGATGCCTTGCTCTTAAGGTCCATTTAATCTTTGTAATTTAAAAATTAATACTGTACAATTCTTTTTTTGCTGTTAAAATGGAGTATAACAAACTGAAAAGAATGAAAAGTTAGATTTTGTAGGTTACAATCTATGCTTTGACAACTTGATTTTTGAAATAACCATTGCCAAATTTTGGTTGGATGGTTGGTAAACAAAGACAATATTTACAAAATTACTAGTCAACAAGTTTGTTCCAGTTAGTCAAATCATATTCTCCTATGCTAATTAGTTACTCCCTCCGTCCCAATTTGCTTGACTCTTTTGGGGAATTTAACTTACTAAGGGGTGTGAAAATATTGTATTGCATTTTCTGTTTGGCCCCTAAGTTCAGTCGATATTAATGAGGTCAATTTGGTGGGGCTAATTTTTTATATGAAACTCAAAACATATGTAATATGCATCTTGTTTGATAGACATCAATTAGTTTTATTATACAAAATTTTTAAAATGATAAAAACCGTTATAAAATAACATAAAAGATAATGGATAAACAAATTGAGATGGAAAAGGTATTTTTAAGGATAAAACTGGAAAGTGATCCTGTTTTGATGGATATTTTTAGAAAATGGGACATATTTTGGGACATCCTAAAATGGAGAGAGGGTTCAGCAATTTGGGACGGAGGGAGTACAATTCTGATAACATGACATCCTAGTGATGACAAATATTGCGATACAAAGTCGGAATCACATGTGGTATGTGCTTTTTATGGTGTGTTGTGTTGTTCCCCAAACTGACTTAAATCAGGAAGAGTCTTAAAATGACCTTATGAATTGATGTATTGTGAGTGAATGACATGTATCGTAATACACAATAAGTAAATTTTAAGTCAATTTGAGAATAAGTCAGATTTTAGAACAACATTAAATAATCCAAATGAAGCACAATCATTGTGTTTTCTACAGCTAGTAAAATTTGAATATTCTCTTATTAGTATATCAAGAAAAGCATAAAAAAAAAATACTGAATTAATCGATTCATTAGGTCGAACACCGAGTTATGCATAGAAAAGCACAAGAAACATTTACAGGGCACAAGTCTTGAAAAAATATAGAACATAAAAACCATAGTACAGGGAAGGGCATGCCAGAGATATTTGCCTCCTTGTGTTGATACAGATCCCAGAAGGTTGTGATCTCTTCCCACAAAACCTGCAAGCCCCAAATATATATATATATTACAGATGATATAAATAATTGAAATCTCTCTCTCTCTCTCTCTCTCTCTCTCTCTCTCTCTCGCGTGTGGAACATGCATGCATGAACAGTGCATATCCCAAAATTAGATAGTTTTGCTTGGGAGATCTAGAAAGATTGCACATGGATATGGGCAAACATATAATTGGAGTTACTGTAAACCAACTGTAGTAATATTTAATACCGGGCTCACTGGCTAGGGCTTGAGACTCAAGGGTTTGAACCCGTCTAAGATTTCATGTTCGAAACATCTCAGGTGCTATCAACTCATTAGGCATTAATTGGGCTCCCCGCAAGTGGACGGTGAAATTAGACCACCTGAATTAGTCGAGATACGCGTAAGCTGATCCGGACATATGAATTATAAAAGGAGTAATGCAGTTTTGTCTCCTTGGCTTATTTGAGGCAAAACAGGAAATGGGAACACTATCCCTCCTCTAGATTGTTGTCACCCTTTTTATACGTTTTTAAAGCACCATCACTTTGTTTTACAGATTTTTCATATGCTTTTTTTAGTCTTTTCATTTTAAATAGAGTAACACATTCACTTTAAATAACATAATACAAGTCACCTTGATAAGACTTGTATTCTAAAAAGAAAGGAGTAATCCGCATAATTCTGAATAGATTTTCTGTACACAATAACGGGGGCACTACGGAACCAGGATTTAGATGGGGCGTGAGATGTTCGATGAAAGTCCACTTAATTGTAATACATGTTGTCCGTAAAAATATCAAGAGAGAGATTGTGTAAAGTAAGGACTCATCCTTAGCTTTGCATTTTTCTTTTTTTCTAAATAAAGATTTGGTTCAACTATTTTATGATTTTTAAACAAAAGTCATTGAACTATAATTTTGGTGATCCAAACTGTTTATTTTTAAATTGATGTGTTTTTCATCATGTGTGAAAAAGTTACTCAAATGCTACTTATACCTAATTGACTTCTGCTAGTCAAAATAGTAATTTTTTTAAAAAACCGGGAGTGGTACGAGTCACTCTCTCTCCACACACCTCCGACCCTGCAAAATTATTTTTAGGAAGACCCATTTAATTTCGAACATAACACAAATTATTTTTACTTTGTAGCTAATTTTATTTTAAGACACTCATTTGTAGAAGTTCTAACATCAAAGTCTCATTACCTCACTGATTGAAACTCACTTTTAGGAAGACCCATTTCGAACTTAACACATAATGCAAAGTTCTTACTTTGAATTGAATTTATTATTTTCATCTTTTTTCTTTTTATTACTTGGTATCACGCTCAAAAGACCGACTATCCGGAGAACAATCCCACCTTTCACTAGCCGGGGAGGAGGGAGGAAGGAGACAATTGAAGTCGGGACAAATTCCATATAAATTCCATACAAAAATTGAAAACTCGTGGAGAAAACATGCCACGAGAGAAAACACTATTCTTTCTTTCAATTAGTGAGAGAAAATATTCAAGTAAGATTCCTACTTATCTGTTAGTTTGACAATTTGCGTTCATGGAACAAGAACCTCGGAACCTAGCATGATTAAGATCCTTAATTATTAACTAATTAATTAAACTACCTCAACGTAGAGGATAAGGTTCTCAAGAAAGACCCACATGGGGTTTGACAAAGACAATTTTTTTATTTTTATTTTTATTTTTATAGAATGGTCTGTATGCATTGCTCCCCTAAATCAACAATTATTTTCAAATAAAACTTGTTGATCAAAATCAACAATATTCTCCCACCAAATTGATTGTTGATCGAATTATAACACTTTTCTTTCTATAGTAAAACACTCAAATTCTTTCTATTCATTTAAATTACAAAAATCCTTTTACGTGCAAAAAAATAAAAATAAAAATTTGATAGCTAATTTCATAACTTTGCATATATGAAAACAAAATAGAGTGCCACTGAATAAAAAATGAGTGCTAATATCATTACCTTTCTTGTTTCATTAGCTAGTGATTTCTACAAAAATTTTGAATTTTGATGGACATTCCGTCTCTCTTTTTCACGTGGGAGTATACTTTGACGAATGGGCTAGGTTTAGGTTTAGGTTTAGGGTTTAGGAGAAGGTTGTCAATGTGTGTGTGTGTTTATGCTTAAACCGTAAGTAAAGCCAAATGCCAATAATTCAAGTCACTCAACTCGAGAAAACTTGTTAATCAACGGCTCGTGTGCCGCACTATGGGGGCACTGCACTACAGGATCTTCGGATCCCCAAAGAAATCCATGGAAGATGAAAAACGAATTGAACAAGTCAGTTCAGAGAACCCACTTAAATTTGTTGCACCAATACTATAAAAAAAAATATCCACCCAGAAATGTTTTAAGGATAAGATGAACATGGGATTAGGTGGAAACGGAAACAGCGAGTTTTGCGCTGTCATTTGATAATATAATAGTTATTAGATCTAGAAGCTTAAATTGATTAAGACTTTTGATAAGTTTCACATTAATTATATTTGGTTTGTTTAAAGACTAAAGATTTGTTTCAATCTTTGATTACACAATTTCTTTGCTTGGTTTGTAGGGGGCTAACTTGGTCCTCCAATTATCTATAACACCTAATAATTGACTACATCATCATTCGACCAATAAAACACAAGTACACATGAGGACGTGCCTTGATTTGCAATTCATCCCTTGCTTATCACAACTAAAGATGATGTTGACAATAGCCCCGAGGATTACTCCGGTTGGTGGGTGGATTTGCTTCCCACACAATTGATCAGGGTTCGATTCTTGGGGTCAGGCTGCAAGAAAGTAATTTGTTGTCAATTCCTTAGTCCCGGCGTGGACCGCAACAGAAAGGAGATCAATTGAGGTGCGCATAAGCTGGGCCAACACCCCTTACCCTCGAACCAAAAAAAGAACAAGAAAAGAAATAGGATGTTGACAATGCTAATATTATACTAAACAAGAACTCCAGTTATTGTTTCAACTATGGTTATTGACTTCTTAGCCCAAGGCCGCCATGCTCAATCCAATTTCGTGGCTGTGGTGGTAACCGGGGGGAGCGAGGATGCGGTGGCAGTTGTGGGCAGAGAGGGGCAGGGGCAAATATGTCATTTTCACATTTTTTTTATTGATCCATAAAACTGACTAATTGCGCTTTTCGAGACAAATCGCACTCTCATCATAAATCAATCCAATTTCTTATTGCCAATAAGTAACTTTGTCTATTTCCTTGAGACATAATTAAGCAAGTATAGTAAAGAAACTTAAAGATGTATTACACATGTATTAACTTGCCCTGCATATGGTTTCAAATTGCAGTTTAAGAGAATCCTATATTAAAAGAGGGAGTAATATGACGCTTAAACAACAAATATTCCTTTCATGCTGTAAATAACACTATAGTTTGAGTGTCATAACGAACGATTTTTCCAATTTGAAGGCCACAATTCTGTGATATAAGTGAGAAAAGTAATTTCGAAAAGATTTACATCATGTCGTACCTTGGAGTCAGCGAACAACCGGAAGCTGTAAGCTGTCTGTGGAAGTTTTGGGCTTAACAAGATATGTAACTGTGATTTCTGCTGGTTTAGAGTCTGGAATAACCTCTTGGAAAGGCATTTCAACGATAAGAGACTGGTATAAACAGACTTCATCCTCCTTACAGTAGTATACCTGTAAAGCATGCATTAACTCCACGGGTTATGAAACCAGTAACTTCTATCCAACACTCAGCTCAAATTAGTTCAACAACAACAACAACAACAATAACAGAACCCATTTAGTCCCCAGTCATTGGCGGTATGGGCGGGGGGTGATTGGAGACAGACCTAACCTTTGGCAATATGCACAAAGTGACTGCTTTAAGAATAATACTGAGGAGCTACATGGACGTTCTGCTATCGTATATCAAGTCATTCTCTCCAAGAACCGAGGAGCTACATGGACGTTCTGTTGCAGAACCATGCCCCCAAATCAAAGCCGAAAGGCATCAGAGAGTGCAGGCTTAGAGACCCAAATCAATTTATGTGCTCATTACCATGCTTCCTTCATTTATGGTCCAGAGCATCTGACCAATGTCAGCTCAGCTTGGTTAATTGTGTTAAATTTGCTCTTGTTCTTGCTTCGTTCAGCGGTACACTTCTAACTTCTAAGTGGAAGGGCGTTTTAAAATCTTGAAGTCAACATTCACATAAGTGTTTGATTTTTGGGTTGAGTTCAAGCTGTAAATAAATTTAAGAAATCAAATAAAGAAATGAGGAAGAAGCCACCAGCGCTCTAACTTTTTCTTTAGGGCTAACATTGTATACATCAGTTAGGGGTTACAGGGGATTTAGTGGGTCAACAACTAAAGGGGATTCGATGTCTCTCCATAGACTCGAATCCCAAACCTCTCCTTTGGAAGTAAAGGGGTACTACCAGATGGGCAACAGAGCTATAGCTTGCGTATTATGTTTTGTAAAGTTGTATTTATCTCTTCTATAGTTCTACTCGAAGGTGGCTTGTACTTGTTGTACTAATGGTTGCTCCTCCTCAATCTACAACTCCCTCTTTTAAACTCAATTGATGTATACAATCTTCATCAATTTGTGTCCTCTGTACAAGAAGACCATCAAGGCCTGTGGAAGAAACAAAATACTGGATGACCTAATCGGATTATAGGAAGGATCTTAGATGATTGCTATGGAGGACAATTAATAGTAAGGGTCCTCAGTTTTTTGTCAGGCACTCTAGAGTTAAAAGATCGGTCCACATGAGTGAGATGCTCTGGACATGAATGAAGGAAGCATGGTAATGAGTACAAAAATTGATTTGGGTCTCTAGGCCTGCCTTCCTGATGCATTTTGGCTTTTATTTGTGGGCATGGTTCTGCAACAAAACGTTCTTGTAGCTCCTCAGTTCTTGGAGGTTAAGGGGGGCCACTGTTTCAGTGGTTTTCTGAGAGTAGCCACTTTGTGCAAATATTGCCAAAGGTTAGGTCCGTCTCCAATCATTCCCCGCCCATACCCCCAATGATTGGGGACTAGATGGGTTCGGTTATTGTTGTTGTTGTTGTACTCTAGAGTTAAAAGATGACATAAATTTATGGTGCTCATACGCCCCGAATTTTTAGACCTGATTGTCCTCATTCTGATCAACCCCACGCATTCTACCTAGTCTACTGGTGCTAATTCAGCCAGCCAGTAAAGGGAATGTAAATGCTCATAAGGATGCGTAACTAGGAGAAAATAGTGCTAGCAAGGACATGGTCTAGAAAAATTGGAAAGGTTTGCCCCTCGCAAGGACCAAACTATAACCTTAAAGTGCTTTCTGCAAAAAGAAGGCATACCTTGCAATTAATTCTCCCCATGAAAGCTGAAGGGGATGATCTTCTGAAATGAAGCGATGCGACTCCTCCTGGGCTGAGATATCCATCTAATGGTTCAATAACTACTTGATTTTCAGGCTCAACGTCCACAGTAAACTTGCTACGTGCTTCCTACATTTTCAATTAGAAGGCTGAGAATAGAATTTATGCGAAAGATGCTGATAGTTTCATGTAAGGATGCTCAACAATAGACAGCGCCTTACAGAGAGAGAGAGAGAGAGAGAGAGAGACCTTTGAGAAATGGTACCCTTCGGGCACAGATATTTTAAGGTACAAGTTGCCCTCGTTGGATGAACTTCCATCAACTTTAACTGTATCTGCATCTGCGAATGATCGCCGTCTAAGCCGTTTCAATGATCTGGACTTTGGTGTGGGAGGCTGAACTCCTTTCAGCTCTAAGGTAATAAGCTCCTGTTCCTCCTTGTTCAGGTCTAGATATCTAATTACACTGTTGTTTGTATCGGCAATGAAAAGCCTTCCTGCAGAAGAGGAAAAGAAAGAAAGGAAACTGTGTTCGTTAAAGTTTATAAAAGAAAGAACAAGCATTTCGGGGAATTTCGTTGAAGTGTCCAATGTTCTTACGAAAAAAAGCCAGCATCAGGACTCAGGAGGCAAGGTTCCTCACCTTTTTACAGGAAGTTAGGCTTAATCGAATTGTTAGTTTTATGAGTCTTAAAGTGATACTGATGTTCTAATTAGGACATCTGTAAAGAGATCTCTTGTTGCTCGCTCCAATCTCATTTGATTACTCTCCTTGCACTTTGAACATTCCACAACTATATTACTTACGTATACATTTATACTTATATGTATAAATATATACATCTCATGTTCCTTTTCAGTTAATCAACGGTTCCAAAACAAAAATTGGGGATCGAACCATATCACAATTTTCTATTTTTCGAATCCGTTTCTGGAAAATTAATCCATGGATTGAGACCAAAACGTACGGTTTGGTCCTGTTTTGGGGTTCACCCGATTTTTTTTGTAGCCCTAGCACTGGGAGACTAAAGAATGTACTAAAAATTTCCACAAAACGAATATAGCTTACAGAAATCAACCCTATGGGATCTCATAAATACTCCACAGCACATCAACAGAAAGAGAATCACCATTTTGGGCCTCGATGATTCCTGATGGCTCTGAAAGCTGCAAAAGCAAATAAGACGCTTCAAATTGCTATGCCAGCCTAGAAGGAGAAATTAGAAACATGAAAACTAAAACGAGAGATTGGGTAATATCTTATCAACCCTGCATTCTTACTCTTCAAGGAACCTAAAATAGATGGCATAATAATGAGTCGCACTTGCATTTCACCAAATCACTACTATGCATCAATAACAGCATGCTTCAGTCCACAAATCATAACATACAAATCTGTTTTGTGCCTGGTATCACAAATGCCTTTAGAACAGGCTACCAGTACAAATCGATTGCTTTTTGCGAAACAGAGATAAAATACACGGCTATGTGAAGGTTAGAGCACAGACAATGCTTCAGAAGAAAACATTACAAGGTTGTACTCTGGATGTTACAGCCATATGGGGTCATTAATAACTTGATTTATCCGCAGCAATACTGAACAGATAAGTGCCACAGCATTGATTCTGCAGAGTTTTGGAAATAAGGAAAGACAGACAACCATTTCCGAACCTGAGCTACTTGGGCCATCCCATCCTTGAAACCAGCTTTGCCTGTACCTGCTAAAGTAGACACTCTTTTACTAGCTCGATCCAACTTCTTGATCTGAAATTCGAACAACAAACTTTAGCGGCCCATACCAAATTCAAGTCAATGAATCCAACTGGGGCCAGGAATAGAGCAAAGAGGTAAACTTTCTTATAAACCGGTGGAAGCTACAATGAAAGTTATTCAATGGGAGGGTCCTGGGAGATGCCTAGTGCTTATAATAAAAAAGCACTTGGCATCATGCCAGTTTTTTTTAGTTAAATAATCAGTAAGTACCTTGTGATTATAAGAGTCTGCTATATAAATTTGACCATCCTTTCCACACAAGACACCCAATGGATGTTGAAGAAGAACTTCAGACCCCATACCATCATGATCTCCAAACTGCAAAACTTGAACCAAGCATGAATGGAAGGAAAACAAATACACTGGAAAGCAGTAACAAACTAATAATTAAACTTCAAGATGTGTCGGTAATGTCCGCATAATCGGAAGCCTGTAACTTTGTCTAAGATTAAACTGGTTTATATTGGAGGTATATGTACCTTGAACAAATTCTCGGCGAAAAACGGATCACCACCGGCTAGTAATCTTGATCCTCCTGTTTTCAGATCCAGTGCTCTAATAGAGCTACTTTCACTATCAGCAATATATGCCTCCTTCAAATCTATAACAGCACAATCCACTTACACCCATCTTAATGATTGAACGTTATTCACAGACTTCAATGATAACAGTTAAGCGCATCGAAGTAGCTAATTATTTTATCTGTCTTACCAGGTGATAAGGAAATTCCAGATGGTTGTGCGAATGATGTGCTTGTAGAGCTATGTCAAGAAAATGCAGATGAAAAAATTGCAATGTCAAAACCTGAGGGAGTGGTGTTCGATGTGTTTATATAGAACAAAATTATTCGACTCATAATGATATGTTATAACACAGTCATGCAACAAATAACATGCATACTATCTTGAGGTTTACATGTAGCAAATTCAATAACGTGTAAATAAAGTTGCCAATAATATTTGCAATTTAGTTTTCAAGAAAGATGTGTAGCAAATTAAATGTCATGTAAATGATTTTACCAACAATATTTGCAATTTAGTTTACAGTTCAAGAAAACTGAAAAGTGAAAAGCATATATATGTAAGTGTAATGCAAAAATGTAGTCATGTCTGCTAGTGAGGTGATTAGTAGGACTACAAATCGATTGCGGAGTTAATCAATTGGAAATTCTACCCTTACATGTCTCTCTTTTCTCTATGAAACTCCGTCACCCCATCCATTCCCCCAAAATCACCACATCCTAGACACTATTCCCTTCATTCGTCCATTTTACTGAACTACACAAACTATGAAACTTTCACGACCTTACACCCTCTTCAATTCATGCAATTATATGACCATCAGTACAAATTCTCCTAATGTGACTCTATTTCTTTTGCCTTAATCAATCCTCACAAATTTGCTCAAAAGGTCACTTATACAAACTCTCTTCCCGCTTAACCTAAGCCTTACCAAAACCATTGTCAATCCCACCATACAACTCAATTTCCAACCCCTAAAGTATAAACCCATCTTAAAACCACCAAGAAATAGCCCAAAGGGGGCACCACCACCTCCACTAGCCCTACCATGCACTTATAGTCTCATCAACTCCACCATCAAGCCATTACACCATGAAAGAGTTCTAACCATAAACCCACCCAACATAATTCCAATTGTTAACACCCCCTATCACCATTTATGGCGATTGATTCCATGACCACCACGAGAATAATATGACCTTCCAACTAGAATTGCTTGAAATTCAAGTCGCATATTGTGAATATCTGGGTCTTTTTGTGTAGTTAATATACTCCATTTGTCCCAACTTTCAAGTCCACTTTCACTATTCTAGACATCTCAAAAAATTATTTATATTACCAAATGTAGAATGTTTATTACATGCAATATGGATCTTATTTGATAAATCTTAACTATTTCTATTAAACAAAGTTTTCTCTTGCCTCCAGCTTTCTTCAAATTATCTTCTGTTATTTCAAATGGAAAACATTGTAGATTGAAAAACATAAGTAATTTTAATTCTGAAAAATGGACAAGAAATTTGGGACATGTGCAATAATATAGAGAAATTTTGAGGTTTTAATAGAGGTGGTGCTTTATGAAGTGAAAAACGAAAATGTTGGAGGAGATGGATATGCAGATGTAGGTTGAAAAAAAAAATGTGAAAAGGAGGGTGAGTCTGACACAATAATATGAACTTATGCATCTGCTCCCCTACTTGAAAAATTTCTCACAAAATAGTAGGGGTTAGTAGGGAAAAATGGGTTGGGATTCAAAAAGGGTATAAGTGCATTTTGAGTCGGGAGAATTTTCTTTTCCTCCTTTTGTTTAGGTCTAGAAGGCTACAGCCCCATACTGGGATGAGGGATCAAATGTAATTCACCAAGTAAAAAAACAATCTCTTCCCCCACTTCATCAAAAAAACATAAAACCAAGCCAAGCCAAACCAAACCAAACCAAGCCTTAAGATCCAATAAATTGGGGTCAGTTATGTTAGAGCTTGTCCCACATTGGTTAATTACGACCTCCAAAACTAGTATATGAGCCTGGGCAACCTCTCCACTCATTGCCAATTGGTTGTGAGTTGGATGCTTTAACATGGTATCAGAGCTAGGCTTCTGGAAGCTTTGGACAAGACTCTCTTGATTGGTTGGCCAGTTGTTTGTGCCTTAAGCTCACCTTGTCTCGTTGTTTGTTGAGATCCCTATGTTATGGATCATTTGTTTATCTCTTCACGTGCGGGTTAGGGGTCACATGTGCGGGGGAGTGTTAGAGCTTGTCCCACATTGTTTGACTACGACCTATAAAACTAGTATATGAGTTTGGGCGGGCTGTCCACTTATTGCCAATTGATTTTGAGTTCGATGCTTTAACAGGTTGCATGAATATGTTGTCTCCGTTAATTTCATTCGAGGACATTGTGCTCGTTGATATCCAATAAACTAGGTCTTTTCGAACTATCACCTCTAAAGACAATGTTGGTCTACCCCTCCCCTCAGTGCACCTCCTACCGAAACCATATCACCCTAATTGCCACATCGACCGATCTCGATATACACGTCTTAACCACCTTAATCTTTTTTTTTTTGGCAAGAGAGAGAAGATTTTATTGCAAACTAGGAAGAGGGGCCCAAGGCCCTAACATCATCAAAGGCGAGGGACGTCAACCATTGGGGAAAATCACCCCTCCAATTAATCGGCCCAGTGCCTGATAGGGATTGCTTAGCCACGTAATGGGCTACCCTACTACATTCTCTTTTAACATGACAGAATTTGCAAGAAGAAAACTTGGAAGCAAGTCTAATGCAATCTTATCTCTTTTTTCTCATCTTATCTTCTATTGGTGCTACCCCTACGGCCCTACCATCCCATGAAGTTTTTCGTTTCTAATTTTATCGCAAGTCCGTACCACACATCCATCTTAACATTCCCCTTTTAGCTACACTCACAGTATTCGCATATTGTTTCTTAGTAGCCCAACACTCCGTGCCATATATTATGGCTGATTTTCTAGCGGTATCATAGAATCTCTCTCTCAACTTCGTGGGTACTTGCGTTCACACAACACTTTTGAAGCACGTCGCCAATTGGCCCATCGAATTTGTACTGTATGCATCACATCCTCCGGAATCTCTCAATCCTTGCTAAGACTCGAGCCAAGATACTTAAAAAGCTTGCTTCTTGGTAACTCCTAATTTTGGACGGTTACTCTGTAAACACTAGCACTTTGATTACCACTAAACTTAACAACACCAAATAAACAGAAAAAAAAGCACCAAAAAAATGGCTATTCCCCCTTCTTTTCTTATTAGTGTACATCTTTATAGCTAACAAAGTACCAACATTCCCACACAGATAGCTTAAAAATTCAAAGACCTACACTAGCAACCAAGACGTTTCATGGCATAAATGTAACTAGTTTCAAGATATATTAGCACCATCCCTTCAAACAACAATAGCAGTTGTTCTAAATGTTTATTCAATTTCACATGAGAAGACAAATCAGAATATGTACAAAAAGTAAGGAAAGGAGCAGATAAAGTCAACTTAATCCTCAAAGTTCATATTCTTCCATACATTACCTTGAACCATTCAAGTTTCTTTCATAACCATCACCACTAAAAGCTCCTGTAACACCATCTGACGTATTGTGCTCCCAGATCTGATGCTGCCCAGCCATAGCAATGTAAACAATCTCATTGACTGGCTCAAAGCAGACATCCCAAGGAGAATTGAGGAGCTGAAAGACAGAAAAAAGAAGAAGACAAGTTGGGTTTTAAAAAGATAAACGTTTGGGCAGACTGACATGCAATATGATTTCCTACATCACTAAAACCCCGAGTGTGTCTGATATGTAATAAACAAGAGCCCTCTATTATGAAAAATCACATGATAATAGACTAATACTCCCTCCGTCACATTTTGTTTGTCAATTTTTGATAAGCGTGTCACTTTTCGATCGCTTATATCTTTTAATATTTATCTCCAAATATATGCAATATGGATCTTGTTTGATAGTTCACGATTAATTCTATTATACAAAGTTTTTAAAACCGTGAAAAATATTATAGATTGAAAGATATAAGCAATTTAAGGCGTAGCAAAAAATGGAATAATTGACAAACAAATTGGGACGGAAGGAGTATATGTATCTTTTGAACAGATCCAATAACAGGATAATAGATAATTGGCAAATTTCATGCCTACGTTCTTGCCTGAGTAGTTCCCCTTCCTCCCCCTTTGTAATCAGAACCTTTGGTTCCATTGCCAGCAAGTGTCCCCACCATCTCATTAACAAAATCAATCACCCTACAACAGTAGAAGTTGAAGAAACAAAAATAATACAAATCTGTTCATAAATCTTTCCAGGCTATGTTGCTAGTTTTATTCCCAGAAGTTGTCTACTTGTCTCAAAAGCATAATAAACATTCTATTTCACAAAATAGAATGTTTAGTAAAGCCGACAACTAAATCAGGTCACCACCTTAACGCATGGTTTTCAGTATCAGCTACGTAAAGCAGATTTTTCTTTGCATCATAAGCAAGACCCTGAAAGCACATGAATTTTAATTACTGAGCACATATCCAATTATAAATAAACAGCTACTCACCAATAAAGAGAAAAACTAAAGACATCTTTGGAGGACTAGGTTGACAAAAGGAAAAATGATCAACCTTCAATAGGTTTACTCAGACCATTACCTGTGGGCGGTTAAAGGCAGCATCTTCAAAGTTACCGTCACGAAAACCTTCCACTCCTGATCTCCCAATTTGGATAATGAAATTTCCATCTAGGTCAGTAACCACCTGAACTCCAGATGAAAAAAAGATGGTTCAACCCCAAATCCAGGTCCTCTCCATTCAAATACCTATACAAATGGATAACATCACGAAAATAGACAAAAAAAAAAAAAAAGGGAATTTATGCTCTTTGGGAATAGCTCGGATTAAAGGTTTTAGGGGTCTTTGGCTACAATGGATGGTAAAAGCTCGAGGGGTGAGGTTCAATCCTACTCTGCCTTGGAGCACCCTGAACTGATGCAACCAACGTAGATAATTCCCCTTTCTCAAAACCTTAAGCTTTTGAAATCAAAATGTGGAATTGCGGTCAAAATCAAAACGTGGGGTTGCGGAAGAGGAGGAAATGAAAGAAGGATGAGAGGAGATTGAATCAGAATGTGGCCGACTTTGATTTATTAAATTTCCCACATAATAGCAGGGTAGCATATGATAAATCCATTGTTGCATCAAACTAAAAAAAGGTTGATATCTACATGGGTGATAATCCACATCGGGTAGTAAATTAAAAAGTTGCATAAATGTGTGTGTGTGTGTGAGAGAGAGAGAGAGAGAGAGAGAGAGAGAGAGAGAGTTTACAATGCGGTTATGGTTACTGTCCGAAATGAACAGTCGATTGTTGAGGACATCAACTGCTAGCTTTCCCGGAAACTTCAAAGGAGACGTCAACACACGTGGATCATTGTCCTTCTCCAAAATTAAGGGAAGAGGTTTGTTGTCCAACATCTTTTTTCGACCATAGAACAGAAGAGCTGCTTCCACTAGATCATCAAGATCCTTGTGTGGTTTGGGGAGAGAACAAGAAAAAAATTATTTCAACTATACTTTTCGTCACATGTACAAGATATGGGAAGCCACTAGAAAAGCCCACTAGCATTGGAAGTCCCATGCATGAGAATCACACACCAAAAATGATTGAGCAATGGATTCAACCAAATCGGTGTTTTAGTATAATTTCATTATGTACAACAAGACAAACTTCTAAAGAACATGAATTCACAATAGCCCAACAATTAAATATCTGACGGTTGCTACGTATAACTTCAGTTCTGCCACCTGAATTTCAACATTTATTATTTGCCAAGAAAAAGGATGGAAGAGGGAGCAGCTGACATTAGCAACCTTCTCTAGGGGTGACCATAGGGATTCTAGACTTGCGGCATGCCCCATGAGGGACCAATTACCCATAGGTTTCTACCGCCCCACTAAGGGCTAGTAGATCGCAGTTGGGCCAGCAAGAGGCTTAAGGCATGAAGGAATATTGTCCACATGCCTCAAAGCTGTGACTTCCTGGGCCCAAACAAGCACACATCCAATTCATTATTTAGAACACGAAAAGTGAAAAGTAACCCATGTTATATTCCCAAATCGAAGTTAGCTTCATCGTTTTGGGGGAAACAAATGGAGGCCTAATTGCTTATTAAATATATACAAGAAGCTTTCAGCAACTTGAAACAGTTCTTGATCAAACCGTTGATAATACTGATTCAGCAGCTTGAATATGACGAATCTATTGCTTATTGTGCTTAATGTTAGTTGATTAGCTTTTCTTGTTTAGCGTCAATGATATTGTCAAGCATTATAATACCATTTGGGCTTTCTTTTTATCCTTATTACCTAAATCATGATTCTTAATTTGCATTATGCATTTCTGATATGTTAAATAAAAGATTACTCTTCGCAACTAGATCACTTCTACAATTTTCTCATGTTGGGATCCCCTAGGTGAGGAAATCTCTGAATGCTCAAGGTTCCTGCCTTTAAAATTTAAGTTCACTGTGTCATAATCAGGGGTATACTTGATGTACTTGAAGAAGAAGAAAAGAAAGAAAGAAAGAAGGAAGTAGAATCCAAAATTTAGGATGTTGCATTTGTTCTGATACTGGTAAGTTTAGTTTAAAGTAGAAACTTCCACTACATTTTTAGATGTTTCATCGCTTATATATCTAAATAAAATGTTATAACAAATCAATTACAGACATGATAATTTTTCCATTTTTTACCAGGAGCAGCTTAGTATGCTTCAGCTTGAATTTACATCAGCAGCACCTTCTGAGGACCCCCAACCCCAAAAACATAAACAAAAAGCAATCACTAAAAAATTCCTGGCTACTTCACAGCCTTGACTGTTTGCATATGCACATCTTAAGAGCCATTAGAAAATTTCCCATATAATTTCATGAAAAATAATTCAAGGGTCTTGCTAACCACCACCCACTAGGCGGTAGGTAATGTCGACATAATGCCAAACAAGTTTGTATTTCAATACAATCTCTCGAATATCAATACACTTTCACGGACAGCGATACACTTTTCTAGCATTCGATACACCCTTTCCACGTTATCCATCGCGCTAAGGGCTGTGGTTTGCATTTTCAATAATTTAATTGTCTAACCATAAACAATTTTATATAATGTCAAATTAAGTTAAAGAATGCCATAAGTACCTTTCGGCGACCTTCACCTGATATTTGCGCAAGGAGCTTACCGTTGGGCCCCACAATAGCAAATGTCGGCCATGAATTGACACCTAGCTCCCGCCACAGGAACATATCTCCATCATTGACAACCTAGCATCAAGTAAACAAAAGATATAAAGAACGTCTAATGAAAATGAAGAAAATCTAGGTGTAAAAACAACAGAATATGATATGAATAATTGAATGACTAAGATGCATAGATGCATCCATGGACAGGGGGTTAACTGAAAAATAAGTATAGTTGTAATAGCGAAATATAAATTGACCCCTCCCCCATTGTCCATAACATTTCTGACTATCGGTGCGCTTAGTTTTTGGACTTTCTTTTTATTAGTTGCCAGCATACTACACAGGAAAGCAACAATAGCCTTCAAACATTGTGGACATCTGATGACCAAACATTCGCTAAGCACTTCTCCAACCCCTCAATTGAGAGATGGAGTGTGTGTATGTTTGTAATCCATATGTACTACCACAACAAGGACCTCCATACAGTATGTTTTGTTTGATCAAAGCAAAGTACACGATCCGGCCTATATGGAAATTATGATATATTTACTTTTGCCCATAATTGCAGGAAAAAGAAATCAGAGCTTAGTATACTGTACATGACATGAAGAAAACATAGAGAATAGAAGCAAAAAAAAAGCATCTACCAGACATTTTGTTCTAGAATGCCCAAAACCTGAGAGGCCTCAAATCTCAACTTCTGTACCGCAGGATTTAGGAATAGACATGATTCGTTTTGCAAGTAGAATCAAGGAAAGAAATCTCAGCATGCATGACCACAGTCATTGAACAAGGAATACATAACATAAAAGTGCGTACAAGTACAGGTAGAATGTGGGGATTTCAACTAGACAACATTGTTAGCTCCATGTGCATTGTTGGAAAAGGTCGAATACACAAGCCCCCAGAAACATATGAATGTTGAAGTCAAAATATTTTTCACATGCCATGTAAAAGGACAACGGTCTGAAACCATATTGTAATCTACAACTCCCCAAATGCTTTTTTAAGAAACTAAAAAGACACCAATTAAAAAAAAAAGGAACAAAAAGACACTATCGACCCAGAACGAAGCCGGTAACTTACTGGATGAGTAATTCCATAGCGTAGAATTGCATTCCGAATAGCTTCTAGGTCTTTCTCATTATCAAACTTTGCAGAGTGCACTCCGATGACAGTAAACTGCATATAACCACGTACTCAATACATCTAGCACCATGGCTCAAATATATTCACTGCTCAATATAGAAAAGAAATCAGCCCATAGACGCATATGTTAAGTGCACCCATGACTATATTCAAGCATAATATTTAAAAACTCCCCTATGGTTCGTGGTGACATTCGATCTTCTCTGACACTCATTTTCTCCGAAATTCAATCCCATCTTTCAGCCAAAATCATCCATAACTCTTCACTCCGTGTGTTCTTTTTCCTAATGAGTTATCAAGTTTTTACTAGAGGCTAGGGGCACCGCCCACTTCCAGATGTATTATTGGGTTCGTATGCACATCACCATTAGAATCATAAAGTTCACTACACAAGCTTGGAGTTGACCAAAAATCACAAGATGCAGGATTCAGTAACAAATGAAGTTTCTGAAAACATTTGAACTGATTATAAGATCTAATTACTGGGTTGAACATGATCTTATGTTTACAACAGTGTAAGGTATTTCTGCTGTTATTGCAGGAGAAGGGTTCTAAAACTGTCAAGTAATCATTTGAAAGACACAAAATTTACCCTACAGTTTTGGCTATGTGATACGTCCATGAAATGCCAAACATGCCTGGAAATGTCCAACATGAGAGCCCAACACTTGCCTACGAGGACAGACATGGATCCTCGATTAAACTTTCAATGATTCAGTCCATCTGATAAGAAGGTTGACCAATACCTATCAAAGGAACTTTTACCCGCCAAAGAAGGATTGAAAAACTCAATAATGAAATATCTACCAGGAAAAAGTTACAACTTGTAAACTGAGTTTTAATATACAAAGCAATATTAATGTTTTGGAAAGCAATATAGTGTTTTACTCATTATGTTTTAGTTCTAATGTTTTCTTCTAGGTTGTGGATAAGGTAGAGAACTTAGCTCAGATGTGTTCATACATGCAGGCGCAACACAACATATCTTCAAAAAAACAACATGGGATTGATCATGCTCAAACCACATGGAACTTTACAAACCGTCATACATCAAGATCAAGTTGTTGAAAGCAGAATCATCGAGGATAAACTAGCGTGAGAAAAAGGAAGGAACGCCTGGAAGAAAAGATTAGAATCTTACAGGCATATCTTTGTATTTTTTCTCCAAAAACTCTAGATCTGGCAGCACATGCATACAGTTTATACAACAGTATGTCCAAAAATCGAGAAGAACCACTTTTCCCTTCAAATCCTGTCCAAAAATAAAAAAAAGTTTAAGAGAAGAACTACAACAGAATGTTGATTGCACTTTGTATTGCAAAGTCCAATTAGTATGCGAAAGACATGATTCTAGGATCAGGAAACAAATCTATAGTAGTTTTCTTCCATCTCTCTCTCACTTTTGTGTCAATCATGTACATCATTTCCTAAAAATTACATCTACATGGTCTGAGGGGAATATAGGATCCGTCTTCTACAAGAAAGCGGAATACTGCATTACTATATGATGATAAAAAGTCAGTTTGGTAAACAACAAAATCATCAAGTACTACGGGTAACCAAAACGTATAGTAAGTTTTTAACTAGACGTAAAGGAAAAGAACATAACCCACATGAGTACAGACAGATTATAATGCAAGCGAATAAAGAAAAAGAGATAAAACAGAAGGGCCTCTGAAAAATGCCACATTTGTAAATAAAAGAGCCGGTAAATATTTAGAACTGCATAATGGATTTACCCTGTTTAGTTGAAGGGGAGCAGTATTTAGCCAATCAAGTCTTGATGGAAACTCCGGCACAGTAGAAGCAGTTCCCCTTTGAAATTAAAAAGCATACATTAAGAGCAAATCAGGCAAAGAAAAGAAAAGGTCAATAATGTATGACATGAAACAAACAAAAAAGAGCCCTATGGAATAGACAGGAATGGAAAATGCAACAAATGAAGGAGAAGCAGGTCACTGACCTGGTTTCCAAATCGGATATATAGTTCACAAATTGTTGAACTCTAGCGGAACGGGATCCACCTATAATAATAAAAACAGAAACAATTTTATTATAATATTGCTAACGCAAGTCCTGAAGAGTAAGGACAAATGATTGATTATACAATAGCAATAACTGCAATCTCCCATGTTAGTGTGTCTCTTTACACAGGGTGCATAAGAGAAGAATCTATTTGCAGAAATGCAGGTCAGAACCTTCATTCTGTTCAAAAGAGGGATTGTTGCCAGCTCCAAATAGCGAATTCCATAAGGCTTTTAGAGATGCATATTGCATTGCCTACAAAGTGAAAGAAACTTTAAAATCATACAAAGGATTTGCAAAGTTACACTCTCTGAAAAAGGGAAAAGAAGGAAAACTGAGATTCAAGGCAAATGCAAAAAACATAGATCTTCACAAGTGTGGTAAATATATCTGGACATGAACAGAACAGATCCTCAATTGTTCTTTATAACATAAACTCATACCTTCCAGTTTGTAATGGTGAATACAAGACATGAGATAGCAATGCCCAAACTTCCATATCTTACAATATCTCGACGTGAACCCTGCAATCTGTCCATAAATTATTTCTGCAACCCAAAGCTAAAGATGTTGAAAATATTCCTCAAAGTGCTATGTTCAACTTCATACATGTATGCAGCTTAAAGAAAACACTATCATCACAAGTAGCATAAGAAACGAATCAAGTGAACAGGTGTTCACTTTGACGTTGAAGTTTCTACCTGAAATTTCCGAAAAAAGAGAACAGCCTAGACAAACTTTTCAGGAAAATAAGGGGCAATTGTTGTTGATATACAATCATATACAGGATGATGAGGTGGCACAACAAGTCAAAATGACGTGACTGTTATTCTGGATGGAATATTTCTCTTACCCTCCAATGAAGAAGACCTCATTATTTCCAGAATCTGTATCCGGGAATGACCTAAGCAGTGCTGCTGAAGTTTGTCCAGAAGAAGTAGTTAACTGGGAGCCCTGCATCTTCTCATCTGCAGTGGTTTGTCATTGTAAGACCTCACTTGCCAGAAAACATGTAATCTTAACCATTACCCATCAAATAAATGCTCGTAGGATATACTGCTAGAGTAAAATGTAAGCATCCCAGGACATGACATAATAACTACTAACTAGGGATTATGGGAGTCAAATTCTTTGTTTGGATGAATACACTTCGTGTAATGACTTCCACTAAATAAAAGAAAAAAGAAAAAAAAGTCTTACTCAACGTTCATAAAGAAATTACACAAAATGTAGCTGCATGATTTTGCAGTATACTTCTAAAACTACATACTATGACAACTAGAGTCTCCACAGAGGATATCATCAAGGGAAACACTTCCTATATCCTGTCTGATAAGTGCAGGGCCGGCTGTTTTTAGAGTCTCTTCTGCTAATGTCGTTGTCACAGCTATACATCTGCAAGAAGAAGAAATTGATACCACTATGTAACACAAGAATAGAGAATAGAGAATGGCGAAGGGATACAGACTCATAAGGAAAAAAGGAGACCAACTCAGAGCCAGATGTTGTGAATTGAAATTACCCATGAATAACCTGTGGACGCCTAATAACAACATAAAACGCACGTAGTACCCGGAGATTTACCTCATTTGTGCTGCTTTGGCAGCTTGCACTCCAGCTAAAGCATCTTCAATAACAATACACTGGGAAAATAAACCCATGAGATAAAACTACTCAACAAAATACTGAAAATTTAAAGGCTAAACCGATTACGTTCTTGTTAAAGCATCCAACGCAAAACTTAAAAGGTAATGAGTGGAGAGGTCCCCCAGCTAATATACTAGTTTTAGATGTTGTAATTAATTGGGACAAGCTCTAAGTAGAGGTTCACAAAGGATTCATAACTTAGGGATCACAACGAAACAAGTTGTGCTCAAGGCACAAACAACGGGACAATCAATCAAGAGAGTCTTATCCAAATGCCTCTGGATTTGAAAACCTAGCTCGGATACCATGTTAAAGCATCCAACTCAAAACCAATTGGTAATGAGTGGAGAGGCCGCCTAGGTGCCCAGGCTTATATACTAGTTTTTGAGGCTATAATTAACTAATGTGGGACAAGCTCCAACGTTCTCAAAAAAAGATCACTAAAAAAAATTGGTAGGATTTTCATTTGTACTTACAGAAATATTAAAGTTGCTATATTGGAGGTGGTTGAGGAAGTTACCCTCACCCCAATAGCTAGTTAAGCTTTTCAATGAGTTGGTGGTCAACAATTTTAATGATGGCAGAGCACAGGTTCCAGACCATCTAGTGTCCAAGTCTTGTCACCCCATCATCTCACTATGCACTTTGCTCTGCCATAGTTTGTGCACCTTCCTCAAGTGTCTGTCTCGTTACATTTGAGTCGAGGTCGCATTTCAGGTGAGTGTAAGCTTGAAAACAATGTCGGATGCTTCTCTAGCTGTTCAAGCCTTTAAGACAATTGGTGATCAAACAAAGTACCCGATAAGCGATTGATCCTGTGTTCGGACCTCAATTAATATGTACTTGCACGTGTTTCACTCTTACAGAGAATTCTAGCCAAAGGCTCACATGACAGGGAATGCTAAGGATACTAATAACTAAATTATCTATCTCTCTTATTGCCTAATATTTAAGATGAGTTGGTGATCAACATTTGCTCAGAGAAGATCTCGGAAACTTTTTTCAGTAATAGAGAAAAAAGGTTCCTGGCTGTTCTAACAATACAAATTATGAATTGATGCAGACAACATTATAATCCTTACACAAAAGTAATAAGCAGCCATAATCTCAGTCATATACACTAACTCTTGCGGATTCAGCGAGTAATAACCTTGCCACATATATCTGTCAAGAAGATAAATCTGCAAACATACCTCACTGATGGGCACATTCAAAATTTTCGATGCAGCCAAAAATATATCAGGAGCAGGTTTCAAATTCTCGAATGCATCTGCTGATACAATAGCGTCAAACCTGATAAAAGTACACTAGAAAGAATCACAAACCTTCACTCTTACATGATCTCTAACATAAAGATGATTTGAAAACCTTTTAACTAATCAATTAATCATGCATAATCATTTTAGCTTACAGTGACAATGGTAGACCAGCAGCCGCTAAATTTGCGTCGACCTTGATTCGATCTGCACTAGATGCAACAGCAACTTTGAGCCCCTTCCTTTTACACTGTTGTACATCAGCATCATGGTACAACAACTTAATGCGGCAGCAAAGTATTAGTACCAGGAAACTTCATTGTCAGTGGTCTTCATACCTGATTAATGAGTTCAAGGGCACCAGGAAATCCTATTCCAGAGTCTGGCTTTGCATACTACAAGAAGTTATTAACAGAATCAGTTCCTAGTGGTGAAATTCAAAGTAGCACCAGTCAAATGTACTTTCTTCTTTGTTGGTTTCTGTACATTTTACAAAGGACGACTAAAAAAGAAAGCAAACGCTATTGTTCAATAACCTTTTCGAGATATATCTCAAAAAACCTTTTCTTCGCTGCCTCAGGGTTGAATCCTTCAACACTCTTCACAGACGCAACACCCCCTAAGAAGTTCGCTTCACCTAGTTCATATGCAGGGAAGTAAGAAACAAAACATAACAAGGAAAAGGGGAAAAAAAAAAGAGAGAGGGAGGAATCAGGTTGCAATCCTCCGTCCAAAATGACCAATTAAAAATAATAGATAATCCCATATAAGTTACATAAAGCGACATTTTCTACATCCAGACCCCATAATAAATTCCAGATTTGAATAAAGATGTCCACAGAACCCAATAAGCTACCTCTTACTTGTATTTCTCTTTTCTGGAAGAGATCTAGAAGCTTATCTGTTTCTAATTACCCTTATAATGTTTGTGTTTATTTGCTAGACTTATATTGAATAGGCAGGCATCAAGGATTCTAAAATGGCAACACGATATTGCCGGAAAGATGGAAAGAACAGTGATAAGCTTTGTAACATAGGACCTAAACTCTCAAGCATTCTGTCTTCTCCAGTTAATAACCCATGGACATAGCAACTTTTTTAGTAATCTAGAGTCAGATTCAAATTAATTCGCGAAACATATAACAAAGATCGATCCAACATGCATGGCTAATAAAGGATGTGAATCATGTAAATCTGAAATCCATAAAACTCATTGACAAATGACAAGAAAGATTGAAATGTGAAGCATGTAAATGTTAAATCCGTATATCCACTACAGCATTCAAGTTCCGGTACAGTTACATTTCCAGCAAGCAAACAGAGAGGAATGAGGAGAAGTGAGAGAAAGAATTAGGAAAGTATCCCCTTTCTCTTTGTTTGGTTTTGCCGTAAAAAAGATAAAGAAAGCAGAATATAAACAAAATAACAACCAAACTCAACATAGATAGACAATGAACAAAGAAACAGAAAGGAAACCACTTGTTTTGTCTAGGATTTTTACTTGTTCTTTCCATGTCTGCTAAACTTTTCTCATATTTTGGTAAACTAGTTTCTCGAAAAGTACATAAAGATATCTATCAAATTTTCTATCCACTCTGCTTCAAAATTGACTTTTGTTCCACCCCTTTCACTGAACTTTTCAGTCGATTGGATCATATTACTAAGGTTATTTGACTTCTCTAATGGAGACCAATCTACAAAATTCCAAACTTTGGAAGCAAAGATGACGAAAAAATTCCAAAAAGAAGCTCACTTTCCGTCTCAAACACAGTTCTTTAACATTATCAAACCAATGAATTCTAGTGGAGAATCATAGGCTGAAAATGAACAAAATTGTTCACGAGCAGCATGAGGCTCGGCTGGTTGGTAAACGAGTCGAGATCGAGTTTTAAGCCTGTTTAGTAAATGAACTCAAGTTACTAGCAACTTGACTCATTAGTGAAGCCTCAGCTCGTTTACACAGGTTCATTTAGTAAACGAACCAAGTCAAACACCTCGATGATAAACAAGTTGAGCTCAAGTTACTAGTAACTCGACTCATTTGTAAAATCTCGACTCATTTGTGGAGATTTGACTCGTTTATAGAGTCTCGTTTCATAAGCGAATCAAGGAGCTCGAACAATTTAAAGCTCGGATATTTAGCAGGCCTAGTCCAAAGAAAGCTACGTACCAGTGCCCATGAAGGGCACGAAGTCGTCGACGGTGACATTGACTCCCATTTCAGCAAACACGTCGACTGCAGCCATTCTGGAAGGCTCTTCGCTGTTACACAGCACTCCGTCCATATCAAACAACACCGCCGACACCTTCCCCCACTCGCTTCCCGCCTCCGACACTATCTCCTCCTCCTCCAATTTCACACACGCCACGGCTACACTCCGCCTCTGCCGCCGCCGCAGAAGCGGAAGAACTAGGGCTCTTGGCCGCCGTTGGAGAAGAGAGGTAGGGCGTAAGGTCGGTCTTGAGATGTGGAAGAAGGTGCAGAGTTTAGATTGAGCAGGTGATAACGCTCTCGACGCCATTCTCTCTCTCTCTCTCTCTCTCTCTCTCTTCTGTATGGTGGTTTATCTGTAACGAAATCTGTAAGTGGCGGGGAGTGGTTCGCAGTTATGTTGAATGCGGATTGACAACATTACCCTTAATCCGGGCTGGTATTTGCTCCGATTTTATTTAGAAGAGGGGTTTCAGGACAGGGTGTTGATGTATTTTTAAGCAAATAATTGTCGAGGGCAGGGAAAATGGGTGCATTATCCAGTTTCCAAATGATGACCATAATCCTTTATTCGGGCTTGTAACCTAGCGGTTATCTCCTAATTTTTTAACAAGAGAAATTAGGATTCGAGTCTCGACAGAGGTGTTCGGGGTTTAGGACTATGGATAGCCTCTAGACTCCCCTCAAGACTAACTCACTTGTGGACTCCCCTCAAGACTAACTCACTTGTGGAGGGCAGGGAAAATGGGTGCATTATCCAGTTTCCAAATGATGACCATAATCTTTTATTCAGGCTTGTAACCTAGCGGTTATCTCCTAATTTTTCAACAAGAGAAATTAGGGTTCGAGTCTCGACAGAGGTGTTCGGGGTTTAGGACTATGGATAGCCTCTAGACTAACTCACTAACTCTCCCGCTAACCCCTCACTGATGTATATCGAATGAAAAAAAAATTAGTAACCCTAATAAATTGATGATTAAAAGTAGTGGTAGTTTTTTAATGGTAGTTTTTGATGAAGAGAATAAAGTCAACATTGGAAATCTAATTATACGTTTTAAGGAGACATACAAAAAGTTGGATTTACCGTATAAGACAAGCAATAGGGGGCGGAGAGGAGAGGGGGTAATATTTTAGGATGTTCTATTTTTTTTAAACTGCATTTTTAGGATGTTTTTGAAAGATGAGTTCACGCTCGCTCGTGCTTCACGCACTCACATTCGCATTATGTGTCTTCGAACTCGTCGCAAAACAGATAATGTTGGCATTGTATTTTCTTTGGTTAGATAATTGAACTGGATTATATTTTTTTCCTTATTAAAAAAATTCAAATTTATTAATTTTGCGTCAATTTTTTTGGAATTATTAATTCATCTCGATGAGAAAATTCTTAAAAGTAGAAATTGTCAACCAAACTACAAAATTTGTGAATAAAGTCAAAAATAATCCAAAAGTCGGTCTGTTTTAGATTATTTGTCTTTAGTGATTTTTTTTTTAAATTTTGATTATATAATTTTACTTTTTAAATATTTCTCATCAAGACGTACCAATAATTCACAAAAAAATCGACGAAAAACTAACAAATGCGATAAAAATTTGAATAGTGACAAAAAAAAAAGTTCAATTATTTAACCCAAGGCTGAATCTTTCAGCTTGTACGCTGGTTTAGTATTGAACTAATACATGAAAAACATATAATTTCGTGAAGAACGTTAAGTAATGCAAGATGTTCTTTTCTACCATAATGCATTGGAATAGAGCATTGCATTAAAAAATTGGATTCGTTTATAAAGATCTTGGCTTCTCCAATTCCATCCCGGTGATGACTAAGACGGGAATAGTTCAGTTGCACGTATTTTTTTTGTCAAAGAAACACTTCAATGTATTGCACATGTAACATTAATTATGGTATACTCCCTCCGATACAATTGACAGTCTAAGTCCTACACAATTTTTCGTAACAGATTAAACCGGAGAAAGTATTCCAGAACTATTCGACAACGATTGTTCGTTGCTCCCTTTAGAGTTTAGACTACAACCACATCTGCCTACTTTGATTCGATCATTGCCCCTACGCCGGGACTGATTATAATGTCCTCTCTATTGGATCAAAGTTCTAGTTTCCATCCACTGCGCCGGGCAATATCCTATATTTAAGGCTTCTGTTGTCTCCTTCCAGTCATAGGTGCTAAAACAGTCGTGTGCCTTCATTGAAACCGTGGTGCTTTGAGTACTTTTGTGCCTTCGTTAAGGCTTATGTTTCGTTCATTCTTCCTCTGATTTGGATCCACCGATGCTTATACAGACTAATGAATAAGTTGAGATGATCGATCATGCCATTGCCAAAAACTTTCCAACACGGCAGTAAAAATCTACCCAAGTTGGTTTCTCCATTATTTTCACATTCGGCAATAACATAAGCAACCTTTCAGAAACATTGACATAACCACAGAACTAGAAATTCAATGCGCGTATCTATGATACGTGATTGATTTCCAAGCACAGAATGTGTCAAGCTTGAATTCACACTCTTTGCACTCGAGGTAAACGTCACCGTTTGATGCCCACAATTGTACACTGCCAACGCTCTTGGTTTCCCTTTAGAACTGGCGTAAGAGGACACGGCTGTTGGCGAACAATGACTTTGGTGCCGATCTTGACACTTTCGTGTATAATTTTGAGAAGCGTTACAGATGCAAAACGGATCAAAAGAGTAGTCGCGATCTCTGCAGTAGTAGAACCAACATTTTGGGCTTACACCTTCCTCGCAAATTTCACAATAGTACTCATTGGAACTGAGTCCAACCGGGGTATACTTTAAGACGAGGGCATGCTTGTCATATCTGTGCGTAAGGGTTCGAGGCAATAAAGCACATCTTGTGTAGATTAAAGTTGCAAGTAATACAAGTGTATAATTTGGAATCAATACTACAATTATGGCAAGCAGCACACATAGAAGAATAGCTTTGCTGAAGGTTGAGGACGTTCTCGTGAGCTTCGTGTTTCATAGCATTTTATCCCACAAAAAGAACAGCATCATTTCGATATTGAACGGCTTGGATACAAAGGCTCAGTATCTTTTTTTACAAAAATCCGGATGGTATTTAATGAGGAGAGAGAGAAAATCAATCCAAGCCGTTAAAAGTTAGAAACGTACGGCCTGGATGTCGCCGGCGCAAACACCCCGTCTATGCCGGATCCGTAAAGAAGATTTTCTCAACAATTTCTCATTCAAAACTTAAAGTTTGGATCAATCACTTATGCATATCCAATTGAGCTGATTTTTTTTGCAATGACACTTAAAAAAAGTTAATTATTTAACGGTTTGAATTATTTGTGTGGGACCCAAAAGTGAACCCCGTAAACTGCTATATACATTTTCGGTACCCTTATCTTTATCAAGCTGTCATATATACAAGATTAAAATACCACAAGTCTTTGTTGTGCATTTGAATTCTGAAAGTTGTGTAACATTTGTTAAAGGTCTTATTCACAAAGATTTTACGCAGAATAATCCTAAATCATAAAGCTTCGGTGGGGCAGACAGCTTCCTATAGAGGCAACTAATCCTTGCAATAAGGCCAATAAAAATGGTGATTACTCCACTATGCCTTTGTGCTCCTAGTCCCCCACCTTCATTTTTTATTTTTTTTATAACTCAGATATCCAGGCTATTTACGAGCAATTCGATTAATCCTAGAAGCTCAATTAATTCCACCGTCCACACAATTCTCCCACTTTCATCTTAATTATATCCCTTTAATCATGATTAAGCCAAGATGAATTTTCTATAAAAGTGATGCATTGCTCCTCCATCAAATTCATAACCCAGAAATTAAAGAAGGAAACAAGAAAACGCGTACCATGAATGGAAAACATTTTCGCAACTTAATTCGAGAAAATGACGAATGCCGCCACTTTACCGCCGCACCAGCCAAGTCCACCCAGAGCCGGCCCTGATTTTTTGGAAGCTTAAAGCGAAAACTAAAATGAGGCCCATTTTCAAAATCTTAATATGTAAAATGTAAGTAGGTAAATTACACTTCCAAAAAAAAAATATTATTATTCATCAATAATAAATAACCCTATTTCGTTAGGTTGCTTTCTTTTGGTGGTTGTTTAGGATTCGGCTGCTTGGATGTTTTTCGTTAGGTTGCTTTCTGCTTGGATGTCTTCTGTCTTTGTTGTTTTATTTTCCTTTCTTTTTCCTTTATTCAACCCGATGTACCCTTATCGAATTTTTAATATAATCTTCTTTTTTCGATAAAAAATAATAATAATAACCCTAAAACAATGTACATATTTTTTTTTATGGAAAATGCTAATAGGCACACGTTAAGATTGAAAAAGTGTGTTGAAATGTTCGAAAAGTGTATTGGAATATGTAAAAGTGTATTGGGAAGTGTAAATGGTGTATTTGAGTGTGTTATTTTTGTTTGTGTGCTTATTGTGTGCCCATTGGGCACACGTTAGCAAAACCATTTTTTTTATTACAGAAGATACTTAGGGGTACTAAAACATGGGGGCCCGTGAAATTCGTAATTTTTTTGGGGCCTAAATCGGCCGCAACGCTCGCTTTAGCTCATGGCCAGCTCTGAGTCCACCACAAGATATCTAGCTTACTAATTGAATAAATGGAGGGAATTAGCTAACTACTGTATATACAGAGACGGAGTCAGACTTTGTGTAGCGGAAGCGGACTACATCTGTGGAGGAGGGGCATGCCTATATAATTCGACAGCTCCTACTAGCCCCCTCCTAGCTCCATCCTTGACTATATAGATACATAGATACACATACATTTATCTGTAATGTAATACATAACTGAGTTCATTATCGTAGCAAAAGATCAAAGTTAAGACATACTCTAGATTTTCTTGAGATTGTCTATTTACAGCAGTCTATATATAGCATATTGTGACATGTACTGGAACATTAAAGTTCCCATTTCACCATGTAAGTGGGTTTTTCACAACCAATTACATTAACATCTTTGCAATAAGGCCACTAAAAATGGTGATCACTCCACTATGCCATTTTTTTTTTCCGTAAGTCGGTGTTCGGATCAACTTACGCACACCTCGACTAGTCTTGAGGGCTCAATTAATCTCACTGCCCATTGGCGGAGTGCACAATTAAACCCAGAGCATAGCTCCTTATGGATTGGACCCAAAAGAATTGATAGTACTTCTTTTATTAGTTCATTGAAGTAGAAGTTATGCAGCCTTTGTGTCTCAGCTTTTCTAAGAAAACGCCTGTTGTCTTTCGTAGAATGAAAAACAAGATTCAACGGAAAACATTCGCGCAACTTTTTTCTCCGAGAAAACATGAATTTGCGTACCAATTTTATGATATCCGAGTGGTATAACCAAACTGACCAGTAAACTTGGCTTGGCCATCAGCCCGGCCTGGAAGATATCTCGACTTGTCTTCCAATAAGTACCACTTTTGCTAGCTAATTCTAATTTACTTTATTTTGCAAGTATGGCTTCTGACTTTTTATTGCAGTTACATCATGAAGACATTAATCATACTTCTCATCAGTACCGAATCAGCCTTGTTATGCCTTCAAGCCAATGGAAGAAGTTTAATCTCAGAAGAACCTAAGAAAGACAAAGCTAGTAATCAGCTCATACATGATACCCAGATGAAGCTAGATGGAGTACAAAATGGTGCAACTGAAATGAATCAAAACAAGAATAATCCTGGAAAATCGAGCACGTATGGGAAGAATCCAATCAGTGGCTCGGTGCCACAGGATGATGAGAAAAGAACAATCAACGATGCTAACGAGGAAAAGAAAAGCAGTGACTCGTATGCAAGTCATGGTAATCCAGCTGGAAAATCTACAGATTCTAGCCTTACATCTATTACTGCTGGTAGTCCTTCAAGAACTACATTAGGTCACCATTTTATGAGCGATGAGCAAGATCCGCCCCACCACTAAAGGGTGGTTTTACGAGGGTGTGGTTAATGGCTCTTTTGTGTGCCGTAGCAGTCATCTCGTGACATATAAAAAGTGTATGGGCCTGCAGGCTCGGTGTGTGCTCGTGCTAAGCTGTTTGCAAATAAGAACCACCATGGCTATCATGCATGGTTTGTTGGCTTGCTTAATACTTACATGGATAACTTGATGGATTAGGTGTTGTTTCAGAAAATTACTTATTCTCAAGACTGACTTATTGGGCTTTACGAAAGAGGTCATTCTCTCACAATATATCAATCGAATTTGATTTAGTAAGCGAGTTCTACTGACTTATTGTCAATAAACCAGTTTGTGAAAGGTCTTATTCACAAAGATTTTACCCAAAATAATCCTAATCATAAAGCTTGTGTGTCAGACAGTTTCCTTTAGGTTGTGTTTGGATGACTGAAATCTTGAGTAGGAATATGAATATGATTACCGGAAATCAAATTCCTAGGAATTTTCTTGGGTGGGAATAAGACTATAATTACTGGAAATCGAATTCCAAGGAATTTGATACCTGGAGGAATTGCATTTCTTGGATTAATTCAGTAATCTTACGCGGAAAACAACTATTTTGGAAATTTATTAAAGTCAAAATTTCTTTTTCTTAATGAATGAGCCAAAAATCTAAGATTCTCATGGGGTAAGGGAGGGATTAGATTCTCACTCAGTTTGGGAAAATGATTCTTGGTTGAATATGTCATCAAGAATCATATTCCTAGCTGTTCTTGTTTCTGTCAAATGTTGAAATCAGAAAAGTCTGGCATCACATTCTCATTCCTGTCTCTTCCAAACGTTGAAATCATGGATAGAAGACACCACATTTACATTTCTCCTCGGAATTGCTGTCATCCAAACTAAACCTAGGCAACTAATCCTTGCAATAAGGGCCATAAGGCCCACTAACTCCACTATGCCTTTGTGCTCCTAGTCTCCACCTTTATCTATTTTTTATTTTATAACACTAGATGTCCGGACTAGCTTACGAGCAGCTCGATTAATTTTAGAGACTCAATTCCACCATCCACCGCGGGGAGCACAATCCCACCTCCATCTTAATTCCCTTTAATCATGATTAAGCCAAGATGAATTTTCTATAACAAAAATGCTAGGAACACAACTATGCGGATACAACTCCGAACACAACCCCCTCACATACAGTATGTCCCACACATTCAATAAGCGGGACCCACGTATGTGTGTGGGCTTGTGTCCGGATAGCTGTGTTCCTAGCTTCTCTCTTTTTATAAAAGTGATGGCTAGTGTTCTCCCACCAAATTCATAACCCAGAAAGAAGGAACAAAGGTATGTCAATAGAATTTCTTTTATTAGCTCACTTAAGTATTTGACCTATATGTTTCCAGTTTTTTTTTTAAGATAACGCATGTGGTCTCTAGTATAATGAAAAACAAAATTCACTGCAAAACATTTGCGCAACTTGTTTCAAGAAAACATGAATCTGGAAAATATTTTACGGAAAAGTTTTTGGTGTATTTTGAGTGGAAAATGTTTTCCATTTTTGCGGTGAAGAACATGTTACAGATCTAACAAGAGATACAAGGGGCGTGGGCGTGTAGATACAGATTTTAGATTATAGCTCCGAATTCTGCAACAGCTTTTAGATTTCGATTTTAGTAGAAGTAGGTAAATAAGTACTAATCTAAATCAGTTTGGAATGTTTACTGAAAAATTCTACTCCAGATCACAAGGGGCGTTTACTCAAAAATAGTATGAACCGATGAGCGTGTAGATACAGATTCTGCAACAGCTTTTAGATTTCGATTTCAGTAAAAGTAGGTAAATATGTACCAATCTAAATCAGTTTGGAATGTTTACTGAAAAATTCTAGATCACAAGGGGCGTTTACTCAAAAATTCTGTTGCGGAATTTGGAGCTGTAATCTAAAATCTGTATCGACACTAAGCTTGGAATATGTACTAATCTAAATTTTACTCCAGGCTTCGCACGAGCACACACTGAGCCTGGAATAAAAACTAATATACTATTTACTGAAAAAATATGAAAATTTACATTTTACCAAACTTAAAATCTAAATTTGATCACAAAAGCTCCAAAAGCTACCCAAACTCAGTTTTGGGATTTTTCACAATTTCATTACTTTTTTAGCTTTTCAAAATCTCTAGAATTCCAAACTGATTTTGAAAAGTCAAAATCTTAGAATCTACAAAAATAATTTCTTGTAAACACCCACTAGTATTCTCGCCACCGCAATCATTTGCACGCCACTCTACCACCACCATATATACAATCGACGCCACCACCTTACCACCACGCCAGCCATTTCCACCATAAGATATATCGACTTAGCTTCTAAAAACACTTACGCAACTCTGATATACTGTATTTATAAAGTATTGCATCTCTCTATTTGCAGTTGGATCATGAAGACATTAATCATACTTCTCATCACCGGATCAGCCTTGTTATGCCTTCAAGCCAATGGAAGAAGGTTAATCTCAGAAGAAACTAAGAAGGACGAAGCTAATATCAGGCAACACATGATAACCAGATGAAGCTAGATGGAGTCGAAAAAGGTACTAAAACTGAAATTAATCCGAACAAGAATAATCCTGGAAAATCGAGCACGTATGGAGAGAATTAATCCAATCAGTGGCTCGGTGCCAAAGGTTGATGAGAAAGCAGTGTCAACCATCAACCATGCTAATGAGGAAAAGAACAGCAGCGACCATGAAAAGGATGACTCCTATAGAAGTTATGGTAATCCTGCAGCTGGAAAACTTGAAAGCCATCGTTATATTTGTCCAAGTCCTAGTGATCGTTCACTAGGTCACATGGTCGGGGTTAAAGTGTTGTCAAAGGGGACAATTACTATATGTGACTAAGTATAATTTAGGAGGGTGGTTAATGGCTCTTTTGTGCGCCATGCGTAGCAGTCGTCTAGTGACATGTAACGAGTGTACTATGGCCTGCAGGCTCAGTGTGTGCTTGTGCTAAGTTGTTTGCAAATAAGAAGAACCATGGCTATCATGGTTGGTTTGTTGGCTAGCTTAATACTGCTATATGGATAACTTCCAGCATTGTTCCGTAAAATTAATTTATTGCGCTTTAGGAAACATGTCATTCTCTCACAATACATCAATCTAATTTCATTCAATAAACTAGTTCCACTGACTTATTGCCACTAAGAGAGTTTGTGGAACACACAGATTCATTGGAGATGCTACTTTATGAGGTTTTACCAACATATATATTCGAGTCCTTCTGTGAATATACTGTGTTCTTCTTGGGTTTTTTTCTGAGCCAGAATATCCATTACTAGAATTATGTTACATAAATTATTTGTAAGTAGTTAGACATTTCCCAGATCCAATTGCCATGAGTGAAATAGCAAGGAAGAGCTTGAGAGAGGTGTCCAATGGTGTAGAACTTAAATTTTCCAGAAATTTTCTGGTAGAACCATGCAAATGTTACCAAACCAAATCAAGTCTTATGACACTATCAATTGGGATCGGCTAGATAGTTCCTTTTTTTTTATCTTCATTAAACTCTGTCAAGGGCTACTTGTTCACTTAGGTTCAGTAGACCATGTCTTTGCGTACTACGACATCCAATGTCAATTCAGGTCTTCCCCTCTTGGTAACGTTACTACCTAAAACTATCCTATCAACTCTCTTTGCAACTGCATCTACATGTCTACGGTTGATATGTCCAACTCCAAATCACCTTAGTCTATTTTCTCTTCATTTCTCCTCTAGAGGTACAACATCTTTCATCTCACCAATCGTTTTATTTCTAATCCTGTCTCTTCTAGTGTTACCACACATCTATCTTAGCATTCTCATTTCAGCTACAGTCATCTTGTAATAATCCAATATTCTGTCCTGTAAAGCATTAATTTCTGAGCTTACCATGAGAATGTTGTTATTTGTAATTCAATGACTAACGGAGTTCATTCTGGTAGCAAAAGATCGAAGTTTAGAGATATATATCCCAGATCTACTTGAGTAGTACTATTTGTAGAGATTTTTTAGGTACGGATTTCGTACAGATCAGCTGGTTTGGGCTCACTCCGGGCCTCAAACGGATGGTCGGAACAGTTCATGTTTTTTAAAATAATGTTTACTTGTACCCGTTAAAAAATCGGCTCAATCGAATACCGGTAAGTGCTCTATCCGTTCATCTAGCTTTGGATTCAGAACCGATGTCCGATTGAGCTGATTTTTTAATGGATACAAGTATACATGATTTTGAAAAACATGAACAACTCCGATCATCCAACCAGCCGATATTGATGATGACATTGTGATATTGTCATTCCAAAATAGTTCAGTTTTCATTTCTTTTGGCACAAGGTTACTTGGGGAAACTAACTAAATTTCTGTCAACTTAATGTCGAAACAAATGAATGGTCCCTGGATATCTGTCCAAAAGAAGAAACACAAATAATCTTTCATGTTATGTGCGGGTCTTGGTCCTTGGATATCTGATGAAATTACTATTATCATTTTCTTCACAATCTTTAACTCAAATAGAAAAAGAAAAAGAAAATTAGCTTCTTCACTTCATTATGGCGATTACTAACCCCAATCATAAAGCTTGAAACATTAAATCCTAATCACAACAGTTCTAGTATATCTTTTTAACATAAATCCGAATCATAAAGCTTCTTTCTGTGTGGCAGACAGTTTCCTATAGAGGCAACTAATCCTTGCACTATGGCCAACTAAAAATGTTGATCACTCCACTATGCCTATTTTATCCATAACCCAACCCAAGTGTCCGGACCAATTTGCAAATCTTGAGGGCTCAATCCCACCGCCCATTTGCGTAGAGTCCAATTAAAGCCGAAGCTTAGCTCCTTATGGATAAGCCCCAAAGGAATTGACAGCACCTTAAATGTTTCGAACCTGAGAACCTTTGAAATGGACAAACCCTTAAGTCTCAGGTTTTGACCACTAGACTAACCCCTTGGGGTATTACTCCACTATGCCTTTGTGCTCCTAGTCCCCCACCTTCATCTTAATTCCCTTTAATCATGATTAAGCCAATATGAATTTTCTATAAAAGTGATGCAGTGCTCCTCCACCAAATCCATAACACAAAAGAAGGAAACAGGTATGTCAAATAGAGTTTCTTTTATTAATTCATTGAAGTAGAAGATATTTTGCCTATACGTTTTGGTTTTTCAAGAAAACACCTTTTATAGTTCATACAATAAAAAAATTCAATGGAAAATATTTTCACACTAAATTCGAGAAAACATGAATTTGGAAGACATTTTACGCTTATCCTAGTGGTATAACCAAACTGAAAGGCGAACAGGAGTAGTTTTTGGTATATTTCGAGTGGGAAACATTTTCCATTTTTAAGGTGACTAACATGTAACAGACTAACAAGAGATACAAGCAGTCTTACCACCAAAATCATTCAAGGCCACTCTACCACCTTACCACACGCCAGCCATTTCCACCATAAGATATCTCGACTTTGCTTCTAATATACCTTATTTTGCAAGTTTTGCTTCTAACTCTCTATTTTCAGTTAGATCATGAAGATATTAATCATACTTCTCATCACCGGATCAGCCTTGTTGTGCCTTCAAGCCAATGGAAGAAGGTTAATCTCAGAAGAAAAGAAAGACGAAGCTAATAATCAGCTCATACATGATACCCAGATGAGGCTAGACGGAGTAAAAAATGGTCCAACTGAGATTAATCCAAACAAGAAAAATCCTGGAAAATCGAGCACATATGGGAAGAATCCAATCGGTGGCTCAATGCCAAAGGTCGATGAGAAAGAAGCAAGCAACGACACTAACGAGGAAAACAACAGCAGCGACAATGAAAAGAATGACGCTTATGGAAGTTATGATAATCCTGCTGGATCATCTACTGATGCTCACCATGTTTATGGAAGTTATGATAATCCTGCTGGACCATCAACTCAAACTCACCATGTCTTTACCGATGAGCGTCGCCCTGAACCCCACTAAAGTGTAGTTAAAGGGGGAAATTATTCGATGCAGCTAAATAAAATTTAGCAGGGCGATTACTGGCTTGTGTGTGTGCTGTATCAGTCGTCTTAGGATATGTTTTGAGTGTATGGCCGGCAGGCTTAGTGTGTGCTTGTGTTAAACTGTTTATGCAAATAAGAACCATGTCTATCATGCATGGTTTGTTGGCTTGCTTAATACATGGCTTTGATGGATTCAGTAGATTCATTCTTGATGCTATTCTCTGAGGTTTTATCAATATATACATATAGATTCCATGTGCATATGTTTGAATCTATGAGCCTGTCGGTAAATAAATGACTCGGGCTTATTGAGGTAATGATGAGTGATTCTTGACAATTCTAATCTACTGCAACGTAACACAGCGCATAACTGATCCAGGATAACAATGATGATGTTCAAAAACTCGAAAGAGCTTTATTTGAAACCAAACTTGATTAGGATCCCCACTAACCATATTAGATGGTGTCTCTTAATGTAAAAGCTATCATGGCATGTCAATTTACAGTTACTTATCGGGAAAAAAAAGAACTTACAGTTCGGGATGTCATTGACCACAATAAGTCATCTTGTGCTCTCACCAGTGAACATGGACTGTAGGATGCCTGTAGATGATTCCTGCGCCGTTACATAAACTGGTAGAATACATACCCTTTACTTTCTATTCTCCAGATATCGCAACCACGTGAACATCGACTTTAAGATCCATCAATATTAGCAACTTCAAATAATCTGGAAAGTATTTTGGCAAACCCAAGGTTGTTTACCCAAGTAATTCAGAAAAACAAAAGAACAAATTTACCCAACGCCAAAGAATCCAGAAAATTAGGCATCTTTAATATAGCTTCTGCATACCTTTGGCTTTTATCCACTATAAGGTTGTTCTTTCCACTGCAAAATCGTAGGTCTCATATTTCACCAAATGATAGCTCACAATTACAAGATCAGGCAGGTCTGCATTACGGTATTTAGAATTTTGCAAATGATTTTCTCTTGTTAAATTTGGAGACCGTTGTCTTTCTGTTATCTGCATGAAACCTACCAAAAATCTTGGCAAGAACAAGTACCATTTTCAAAATGATGGTACCGTACTCGGTCTCTCACAATTATCTTCCGGTTGTATATCTTTGAAACGAGCTTGGTTGCATTGTGGCAGTCATCGCAAACTCTAAGGTGATTCACAACGCGAATGGTTGTACCTGGTGTTGTTTTAAGAAGCCCAAAAGCAATAGCAAGCTTCTCACTGTGATACCTTAGTTCAGCTTTCTTTAGCTCCTCATCAATGTCGAACAAAACTTGCGATGTGTCTGGCAAATACCCTTCCAAATTCAACTTTTCAAAGACTCCTTCCAACATCGTGTAGATATCCTGCATTCAAGGATTAAAATTCTGTTTAGATGTGTCGTAACGGCAATAATAGATAAGGAAACATATTTTCGGAAACGTTGCAAAGGAGACAAGGAAATTTAAACTGCAAGAAACTTAACCTTATCTGAGTGCATAAAAGCCTAATTACTTGTATATTTCAAGCAAGCTTAGAATTTTAGAGTGATTCTCTGTGCCGTAGAAAGTTACACCTATAAACTAGAGTAGGATTTAGAAAACTTAGAATTATAGAGTGACTTCTAATGTCTATCTTTAGAAATGCTGAAATTTCGTGATTGCACTAGACTAGTGTTTAATTTCGGTCTGTTAAGAAAATAGAAAGTTTCGGCTATGTCGATGTAAAGTTTGTTCCTTACCAACATTTGAGGGTACGATCCATCTCCCATTTTGAATTCATGAACAGTTCCATCAACATCAATCGTGCTTTTTCCGGCAATTGTTTTCACCCCTCTTTCCTTCATTAATTTTCTCAAATTTTTAACATCTTCCCACCTCCCCGCCCTGGCATAGATGTTCGATAACAAGGCATACCGGCCACCATTTCGTGGCTCCAACTCAAGCAATATTTTCCCTACTTTCTCACCCAACTCGACATTTCCATGTTTCCTACAAGCACCCAAAAGCGCTCCCCAAACAGCTGCATTGGGTTCGAATGGCATAGAACTTATTACTTTTTCTGCTTCATTCAAGTGCCCTACCCTTCCCAGGAGATCAACCACACAACCGTAGTGCTCCACTTTTGGCTCAACTCCATAATCTTGCTTCATAGAATGGAGAAAATCTAACCCTTCATCAACCAATCCCGCATGAGCACAAGCATTTAGAATAGCCGCAAAGGTGATGTCATCCGGTTTCATCTTCTCCCTCTGCATTTGGAAGAAAAGCTGGATTGCATCCACTGCGCGACCATTCACAGCAAGCCCTCCAATCATGGCATTCCAAGTGAAAACTTCTTTCTGCTTCATCTCGCCGAAAACCTCCCACGCCAAGTCTATAAGCCCACATTGAGCATACATATTAACCAAGGAAGTCCCCAATATAGCACCCTGTGGAATGGACTCATTTTCAATGAACCTATGTATCCACCTGCCTTGTCCAAGAGCCCCCAAATTAGCACACGATGTTAGAACACTCGACAATACAAACTTACTCGGCTTAAGTTTCTCCATTAGCATTTCCTTGAAAATTGCCAAGGACTCCTTATAATAACCTCCTCTGTTATACCCATCAATCATCACACTCCAAGATACGTCGTCCTTTTCGGGCATTTGGTTAAAACTCTCTCTTGCATCTTCAATCATCCCGCAGCTAGCAAAACCACTGATCATGGAATTCCAAGTCCCAATGTCTTTTTCTTTCATATTCTCAAACACCCTTTTAGCTTCTTCAACATTCCCACACTTGAAGTACCCAACAATCAAAGCATTCCAACACACAACATCAGATTCACGACTTTCATCGAGCATGTACCGGGCATCCAAAGCCCGCCCGAACGAGGCGTACATATGAACCCCAGCAGTTCTTACATGCCTACCACCACTTTTTCCAAATTTCACCACATGGGCATGGACTTGCACTCCTTCTTCAACAGCTCCAAGAACAGCACAAGCCTTAAACAATGGAGGGTAAGTATACTTATTAGGGTTAGACTTAGAACCCACCATCTTACTGTAAAAAGATAAGGCCTTTAATGGCTGGTTGTTATCAACAAACCCTCTGATCAAAGCATTCCATACAAACACATTTGGGTTTCTGACTTGATTGAAAACCCGCATCGAAAAGTCTAGGGTTTTGAAATCTGGATTTGAATAGGATTTTGCCAAGGACCCAGAAACGTAGTGGTCCTGGAAATGGCCAGTTCTTAGAATCAAAGCATGGGTTTGCTTGAGATGTTGAAGGGAAGTAGTGCATTTGGTGCTTAAGAGGCGTAGGAGTGTCTGTTGGGAGAGTTTGGAGGAGGAGGAGGAGGAGGTGGAGGTTTGGGCTTCTGGTGGGTGGTTTTTGGGTGAGAGGTGGTGATAAGGTTGTCCTGTGGCGATGATGGTTGTGTTCATGTCTTCTCTGTATTTCATTTATTGGTATTTGGCTAGGGAAAAAAGATTCATAGGCTGAAAGTTTTCTTAAATATAAGGAATGGAGAATTTCTTGGGTGCAATTCCCGTTCCTCTCAAATGATTGGTCAGTCCCACAAATTCAAAAAAAAAATTGGGAACCGAATGGGTACCACTTGGCCGAGCATATGTGGTACCCAAACATTGCATCTGGACCGTTCAAATGTGTATTGGACAGCCTTAATCAAAATCCTTTCTCTCTCTATAATCTAGACCGTTCAAAACCGAATTGGACGGCCCACATCCCGCACGCGGGTTCCACGTGGTATCCGCTCGGCGCTGAAAAATTGCTCCACAAATTCTATGATATATCATACGAAAACCCATTTTAAGATTGTTATCAAAGTTTCTTTGAATTGTAGTACTCCTATATTTAAATGGAAATTTAAAAAATTACTAAAAATTCCAAATAATATTGGAACATTTCTCGCACCATTTTCTTCCTATTCACTCCATCTCCTTCGTTTTGAGTATCCGGGTTTTTTTTTTTTTTTTTTGTGAATAGAGAAAAATATTACAGTATTAATAATGTCATTTCTTCGTGTTATCGCAATATATAATAATAGATAAAACAATTAATCCGGATTAAGTTACAAGGATAATGAGAGATAAAACAGTAAATTAAATATGGTCTTAAATCTAGTGCCTACGTAAGTTTTCATCCATGACATTATCACAGGTTACATTTTTGTCATGTGACTATGGATATGTTACTTTACCCTTATTATTCGATTTATTTAGGCAGAGCCTCAATTTGTGGGATTTCGTTAAGGAAAAAATGAGCTAGTTCAAATTGGAGATCCCACACTCTTTCTCACTCACAGCAACCACTAATTCTATTTCCTAAGCAACCGAGAAAGCACAAATAATGGCAAAATCTATTTCTGTATTTTTGTTATTCGAACGTAGCATTTTGGGTAGCATTTTACTTCTGTTGCTCCACTCATTGGAACAAATTATAAGGACGTTGTAAACTCGTAATGAACTGGGAAATGGCGACTATACAATGTTAGTTTCAGATTTAATGATGATGCAATGTTACGCATTGAAATGGAGAGAATCTCGATCATCCCGTTAAACCACAGAAACTCCGAAACAAAGACGAGATGCACGATGTACATAAAGGAGATTATGTTAACATATGCAAAAACTGTCAACGTTAACATAAGTACAAAACCTCTCACAGAGGCATGCAGATCTTTCGTGTATACACATTTAAACTATATAGAAACTCCAAAATCAGCAACTACACAAAAACGAGACGATGTTACGTTACCATATGTAACATATATCTCCCGAAAGGGGCACACCATCCACGGCGCCATACTTTTCAGAAAACAAAACCCCAGCTACTGATCCTTCTAAAAGGGTAGTACATCAAGTGACCCACAGTACCTATCCCAGTTAATCTGAAATAAGGCGTCTTCGTTTGTTTGCCCATTCTTCAAAATTTTACCGGCTAATTCAGCTGCTGATTCACCTGGGATAACGAAGTTTCCAGGAGCAAGTTGCAAAGTCACATGGTAGTCACCATCTATCTTCCCGGGCGTGTTCTTACCCTCCTTGTAGGCAGTTATTTCCCGATTGAATCTTTCCTTGTCCTTCATACTTTCTTCAACATATGGCTTTAAACATAGAAAAGTATGAAATATCCCCAATTAGTTCGCATAAATGAGTCTGTGAGGAGTAGATTTGGTAAAGGCATTTAATACATAATACAGAAAGTGGCTGTCCTGGGGCTCGAACCTTAACCTAGAGGCTAGTATGCCGATTCTTTTACCATCCGTGGTAACTGAACCAGTGGTCATTCCTTGAGAATATGTGGAATGAATGTAAAAAAAAAAATGGGTTGGTACGTATAAGGAGAGAGCTCATAATTCGGGACAGGACCCTGGTATCAACACTCGGTGTTTCTGAGGCTGTGTTCAGATCTTAGATCTACGGAGAAAATTGCGGAGGGAAAGAGACAAAGAATTAGCAACAGAAATCTGTTCCCCCTTCTTTTCCATTCACAAATCCCTTCATGAATCCTAGATCCAGACAGCCTAGAATCTATGTTACCAGGCCTCGGGTACACGTGTTGGATGTGGGTAGGGGTAGGTGTCCAAATGTCAGCTCCATTCATTGTCCATCTCAAGGACGTACACGCCAAAGTATTCCTACTGAGAATATTCCTTTTACTTTCCCGCATAACTAGTGTTTACAATGTGACCTAAGGCATTTGATGCATAATATTGGACTTCTGTGCATAGTTTATTGTGCATTTGAATTACGAATTATGCTTGTTGCGGGAACGCCCAACTAAACATACCGCCACCAGATGTCATGCCACTAATCCGGTTGTCTGAACGTCGACACGGGTACTGTATACATTGTATACATTTCATGTATACAGTAAATGTAACATAGTTTGAAACTCCACCAATAGAGATTAGCAATCTATTCAGCTAGGTATGTGCCAGTTTGGCAAATCAGTTGCAACACACACAAGATGGGCAGAGGTCATTGGTAATCTAAAACTAAGTTCTCTTCAGAAAATTTACCTGTCGTTCGCTCTCAGAGAGACGCCTCCATGAATCTGTAGCCCTGTCTCGGGTATTTTGGCTTGCTGAGGTCTCCCCATGGATCTTTTTCAGTCGATCACATTCCATCCTGAGGAACATCTGGTACGCAGTTCTTGTTCTCAGCGGAGCATTTGGATCTTTCTTAGTGTACTTCTTTCGTGGTGTCTGCACAACCAGTTTCTTTTTTGGTGGCCCTGCTACTCAAAACCATGAACGGAGAATACTGATGTGCACCCACCTTAGATGATAAAGCAAACTAATAGTTTCTCTAGTCACTGAATACGCACAAATTCGATACTCCCATGCTGTTCGAGATTTGGAAATTTCGTGCACGGTGAAAAGATATTTGAGGTCAATGCAATGCCAAGAACATTTCAAAATTTTAAAAAGATGAGGCAGATGGCTATGTTTTGTTGGTTTTCATATCATTCCTTAAACGATAACTGGTAACCACATTGATGATGGCTAGAATACAGCATAGGTCTGGTTTCCAAGACAACAAATTTTGGTTCAATTCTTTTCGAGTGGAAATAGTATACTGCTCATTATGTTTATTAGGCCTTATACCAACATTAGAGATGAACAACGATTCAGGTTTAAAGCGGCATTCCAACTTCCAAGAGTCATTTGGGATGTTGGCCACTCACCACTCAACTTTGGAATTCAGAGCGAGAGATTAGGCATGACTCCAATTTTCAGATTTCTCTTAAATGACGCAAGTGGGATATGTATAGAGATAGACATTAATTTTGTACAATTGAATAGAAAAAAGAAATAGATATCTCCAAAACCTCCTATGGATTTAACGATTAGAAAGAGACAAGACTTTCGTTCTTATGTTTTGCTCTACAGTCAAGTTGGGATTTAGGCAACAGAAAATGTTCTCCTAAACAGGCAACTGGGACAGACCTGTTAACAATTGATTAGAGTTGTCACTGCACTTCTTTTTTGCAGTTGTGACATCCTCATTACCCAAATCAACTGTCAAAAAGGGAGAAATGTCGGCATGCTTCCGCTTCCCTGTTGAGGAGCTAGAGTTATCTTCAATACCAGGAGAATGACCTGCAGAAATTATGCCAATGGATTTGAAGCAAAATCTTACTCTTATAAAAACAAGAGAATTTTAATTAGACATCCTAAACCAATATTCCCATTATGATTCCATCCTGTGTGTTTTGAATCTTTATGATTCCATCCTGTAAATGGATTATGGGACATTTGTGCCCTTATTAATTAATTTAGTATTAATTAATCTAGTATTGTAATACTATTTTTTTTTTTGAACAGGTATTGTAATACTAATTAGAATACCAAAAAATCCGGACCATTATGATCACATCTTGATTGCTTGGGATTGAAACAATTATAAGTTCCCCATAATCACGGGATTTCCCTATAATCACGGGATTTCCAAACTCTACAAACAAATCATGCCGTATGATTTCCAAACTCTCAAACCCCTGCGATATAACCTCCCCTCTCTCTCTCTCCAATCTCCACCACAAGTGGAGATTACCTTAATTTTGTCATTAATCAATGGATACAGTGACCAAAAACATGGACTTCCATGAGAGTGATAAAACCGAGAAATTGATCAACCGAAATAGGAAAACCCCCTCATACTATAATCTGATCTCAAATGGATACCGTAGCACTCGGTGCCACTTCTGACGACCTCTCCTCTAACACACCGGCAGCGGCGGCCTCACGGTGGACCGACGCCGTGTCCCGACGGTTTCATCGACACTTTCTGGACAAGTCGACCCCGTTCGCACTCCATCGATGGATCGCGTTCGCCGCCATCGCTTTCGCCTATGTCGTTCGCGTTTATTTCGTCCGGGGCTTTTACATCATGTCTTACGCTCTGGGCATATACATCCTCAACGTCCTCATCGCGTTTCTCTCTCCTCAGGTTGACCCCGAGTTTTCGAGGTGATTTATTGATAGTTATGTCATATGGTGAACACAGTTTATTGATTCACCATATTAATGGATTCGATATAGTACAAAAGAAAAATCAATAAACCATGTTCTCGTGTCCTAAAAATGGTGAGAGATTATGGTTTATTGATAGTTATTTAATGCAGTGAATACGGTTTATTAATTCACCATATTAGTGGATTCAATATAGTAAAAATGAAAAATCAATAAACCATGTTATCATGTTCTTAATCTAAAAATGGTTTATTGATACAGTGAGCTATTGGTTTGTTCCCATGAAATTGGTAAAATGAAAATAGTTGAGGGTTAGTGTTAATTCATACACACGAAACATGGGATATTGATTTATCATGTTTAGTGCAATCTAATCTAATGTTCAAACATGCAACATGGATGATTTATTAACCATGTTCCTTTATAATCGTGGTTAATTAATAATTCATGTTCCATGTGTGATTTCCCTGTATAATCATGATTCAACATTTTAATCGATTTCTTCACCGTCAAAATAGGAGTACGTTTTTTTAATTTAGGGGAGAGAGAGAGAGAGAGAGAGATTTTAAGATAGGAGAGAGATAAATTAGGAAAGATTAGGAGAGAGATAAATTAGGAAAGATTAGGAGAGAGAGATAAATTAGGAAAGATTAGGAGAGAGAAATATTAGGAAAATTAGGAGAGAGAAATATTAGGATAATTAGGAGAAATAAAGGGTGTTTTAGGGTTTATTTGAATTTCAGGATGGAATCATAAGTATTCAAATCTCATAGGATGGAATCCTAAGGATTTTTTTTGTACAGGATGTCTAATTAACTCTCCCTAAAAACAACACCCGGTTGGTACCCATTAATGGGTGTCTAGGAAGGGGAATGTTGAGGACAAGCCTAACCTTTGGTAATAATACACAAAGTGGCTCTGCTCAGACTCGAACCCAAGACCCATTAACAAAGGACAAAAGACACTCTATAAGAGCGTTGCTGACAGATTAGTATGTCTGTGCAATAAATCATTTAATTCCAACAACTAAAGGAAAAAAACTAAGACTGAAGATATTTTGCATGTAGCAGTAAGCCATAAACTTACGAACCCGAAGTAGCAGCTTCTCGTGCAGGAGACCGGTAGTGATAGGTTTGCTCAAACTGGTAGAGGAAGTGTGCATAAAGCTTTTGAAGTTGAACCGGTGACATTGAAACAATGCTTTTTGAGTTCAAGGTAGATGCAACTTCATCCCACTTCCCGTCTTTGGTAACCTAAATGTGGATCAAAGCATCAATTACTTGTATTTTGCCAGGAAATATAACGAAATCACCATGCAGTTGTTTCTTACAACCCTAGTACTTATTACAAAACAATTTCGACATGCTCCTGTTTTACTGAACAACTCAGTGTAGAAATCCAACGAGCTGTACCAGAAGTGTCACGGTCATACCTGAACCCCAACGATTATTCCCTTGCAGATTCTCTTAATCTCTACAAGTAAACTTATGGGTGGATTCATGATTTTGGCAGCCCAAAATCTTCCCTCATTATCCATTATGGACATTAATGGTGTCGCTTTTTTAAATAGTACAATGCCTTGTCCTCATCACCTAGAAGAATTTCGATAAATCAGTTTTTACTTTCCTCGCTGATAGTATTGGCTGAGGGCTTATATTTCCTTTAATTTACCAAGAAATTCTGCATTTCTTTACGAGATTGGCAACTTGCAGAAAGATAATAATAGGCATCCTAATTGGATATTGTTGTATAGCATGTTTGGATCTCAGTTCTCAGATTTTTCTCAAGGTACGAAAACCAAAGGAAATAGGATTACACCACGAAATTTCAACAAGTACCTATTCAGTTTCTTCTCATTTGCATAAGCATAACCCAACCAAATAAAGGACTACAATTACCCTCGGTCACTTCATTTTCTTCCCCTATATTATCGCTTTTCCTTTCCCTTCACAGATCCAAGTCCAAGCATGGCAAGAAAAGAGGAACGCATAAATATATTGTTGGAACAATATCACCCTTTAATCGCTTCACAAGAACGACATAAAGAAAACTACATCAGAAGATGAACTATAAACAGAAAAAGAAATTACCAGATGAAATCCTCCTCTTTCAGTGACTTCTTTGTAGAACACGTACAAGTCCAATCTTGTTTCCCGGAAATTAAAGCTGCCACGTCGATGCATCTTTTTATTAAATTTTTCAAATTATATTTTAGAGCATATAATGGGACAAGCCCTACTTTTTTTTTTTTTTTTTTTTATAGTATTTTTTGAACTGGGCCAAGCTCAATTCAAATACCACAAAATAACCACATGGGTCCCCGTAGTAAACCAAACACGATACGGAGTGTTAGAGCACCTACCAGGCCTTTCCAAATATAATCATCACGATTCAAACCGCTCGGCAGCTCATAGGTTGCCGAGAACTTGATTTGTACACAAAAAAAAAGTTCATTGAACATGTGGTGAACTGTTCATATCGTGATGATGTGACTACCAATACTCGATCAACCTGATTTCATATCGTGATGATAATAGTTGAACTGTCGAATCCCACCGAGATACACTACAATCTCGTATGTTGATTATTGGAGACAAGGGTGGCTCCAACCTATTCATCCCTTATCTGTGCACAGTGCACTTATTCCAATCTCCAAGGGTATTGCCTTGGGCTCCTTCGTTGTTTGGTGTGGATTGGAATTAGCTCACCTGTGTGCCTATAAAGTGAGCTTCAAGGGTTGTGTATCCGTATCTCATATTAGAGAGTGAGAGATCTCTGAGGACCTGTTTGTAGTAACCACTTAGGTCAGAGATGTGAGTGTAGTGAGGTGACAGACCTTCACTTGTAAAGCTTTTCCCATAGTCTGCAATTGCTCCTGTCTCTGTGGAGCAGTGTTCTAAAAGAAGGTCTGGAAGGCCGAGAACTCGCCCCCTAGGCGCTAGAAGGCCTCTCGCCGACTAGACCGACTAAGTACCCGACTAGGCACTGAATACTCAGCTCTGGAAGTACCCGACTAGGCACTGAATACTCAGCTCTGGAAGCTAGAAGGTGACCTACCACCCTGGGAGCGCCTAGCGAGTTTTAGAACCTTGCTGTGGAGTACCCGATTTTGGAGAACTATGTAATATCTAGCGTTCGCATGTGTGAGTTTTGGCTTGGTTTGGATCTCTTGGGGCACAACACTGAGTGCGTGCTTTACAGAGACCCAAGTCACAGAAAAGGATATGCTAAACCACTTGAATACGTAGGCATTTGAACCACCAGGGGTAGTAGCCTAGTGGCTCATGGCTCGCTCCCACAGGGTTTGGATGGCCAGAAGGTCATGAGTTCAAGTGCTAACGACGCCCTCTCGAAGCCAAGTTGTGGTCCACTAGTCCTTGGTGGGGTGGTACTTTCTATGACTCCATGGTCCCTTCTGCCGCGTGTCTAGAGTCCCTCTGGTAATGCTTATGAGAGGGTTGCTATGCCTGGTTGCCCCGTCCACCTTTTTTTAGTAGAAAAACAACCAATAGGCATTAGAAGCATTCCACATGCATTCTCGAACGGAAAACCTACGGGTACAGATTTTTTACATACAGGAAAATACAGATTTGTAACGTACAAAAAATGTACAATGGCTTTTGGGGCCCACTTTTGGGTAACTGATAAAAATAATTTCCTAAAAACAATTTCCCGAAGGCCTTGTAAAAAATCAGCTCAATTAGATATGTGTAACTGGTTGATCTAAATTGCAATTTGGATCGACCAGTTACACATATCTAATTGAGCTAATTTTCACAAGGCCCTTCGAAAAAATTGTTTTAAATTTTTTTAAAGGTTCTGATTATTATCGTGGACCCCAATAGCCATTGTACATTTTCTGTACATTAAACCTTATGGACGCATAGTCAAGTTCAAGTCCATTCTGGAAACACTACTCTTTTTGGCTCCCGAGAAACAGAGGAAAACAACAGAAAGTAGGGCCCCATTTCAGTTTTCTTTGCTTTTGTTTTTGCATGTGTAATTTCATAAAAGATTAAGACCTCATCTGATCTAAAAACCATGTCTTTGCCTTCACTAGAGAAAGATTTAGCTCCCCAGAAATTTTAAAGCCGAAACTTTTTGGTAATGAAGGATCTCTCCGGCCAGCACTTATGCGTGAGGTGGCCCGATGACAAATCGCTACCGAGGGGAATCGACCTGCCTCGAGGACAGGTCGATTGACCTTTGTGACAACCCCTTGGGAAACGAAACAGAGTCTCAAACAAATTCGCGTAAAAATCTCTCTCTCTCTCTCTCTCTCTCTCTCTCTCTCTCTGCATGTACGGAATGACAAGTTAGTAAAGTGAATATCTACTCACAGGAGACTGAGTCCAGAAGACTCGAACAACTTGATGAGTTTCTGGTAGAAACTATCCACCGGCGAGGTCTGAGTAGCGATCTCCTGCGGCACTGAGTAACTAACATCGTCGGGATTCGAACCACCGGCAGGGTAGGAACCGTTGATTTCGTCCACCGGAGCCACATTTCCTTTCTTTGAGTATTCCATTTTCCTCAGGTGCTCTCCAAATGCTTCCATGGGTTCTTCATGTTCGGATATAACTTATGAAGCTTCAGTGCTATAAAGGACAGAGAGAGAGAGAGTGGGGTGAAGCTCAAGTAGGCCTTTCAGATCGTGCCACGTCAATTTTGGGCCAGAAATAATAAGGGCTTGTTTGGTTCGCATTCCTAAAACAAGAGAAAAACTTGCATCCCCAACGGGTACAGCTACATAGTACCCGTCACCGCATCCGAGCCGTCCCAATTGAAAGTGAGATATTTGTAAATTTTATGTGCAAATTTACCCCTAATAAATTTGGGTCATCCAAAACATGTTTGTACGGCTCGGATGCACAGACGGTACCACGTGTGGATACCCTATCCGCATGCAAATTTTTCTCCTAAAACACGTACTCTTTCCTTCCTAATTTGTTTGCCTAAGAGCATCTCCGCTGATCTCTCTAAAAATGTGTTTCGCTTCCCCTAACTTAGGCCCATTCCACTAACCCAAAAAAGTCAAAAGCAGTTTATTGCGCTTTTCGAGACAGGTCAACTGACTCATCTCCTCACAATACATCACATAAAAAATCACAAAAAGCCAACGCGTTTTCCTAGCTCTCACATAAAAAAAGCCAAAAAAAAAAAACAAGTTAGTGGAACACCCTTTTAAGCTTTGCAAAGAAGCGTTAAGTCAATGTGTTCCACAATAAAAACACACTCTAGGTCAACTGACTCATTTCCTCACAATACATCACATAAAAACTCACAAAAAACCAACGTGTTTTCCTATCTCTCATATAAAAAAGCCAAAGAGTCAAAAAAAAAAACAAGTTAGTGGAACACCCTTTTAAGCTTTGCAAAGGCGCGTTAAGTCAGTGTGTTCCACAATAAAAACACACACTCTTAAGTAAGCTTGTTCCTGACTTTAACTTGTGTGAGAAGTATTATTTAGAGTGTTAAATGTCCAAATTGCCCATGAGAGTTATTAGGGCTTATCAGCTCCATCCAGTAAGTAATTGCACAACTTCGGTGAAATTGTTTGTTGTGCGATATTGGGAAAGTTTGGGTTGCACTTAATTTATCGTAAGGGCAACATTGTGGTGATGTGTAATAAGGTTTTGACGTGAAAATAGCCAATGTATCTACCTTCTTTTTATGTGGTTTACGTAATGGGTCGCTACACTCGTATGCGTACCATGATGTTACGAGGCAATTACAATGTGATTTGTATTGTTGGGTTGCATTTTAAATTGCATATGGGCAATACTGTCATCAATTTTTCTTAAGCCAGTAACCAATTTTAAGTCCATGGAACAAGTTGGCTTAAGCTTGCTGATTTAAGCGTACTAAAGCCATTTTCGCTTAAGTTGGTAGTAGCGGAATGGGCATATTAAAATTAAGTGAGTTATTTAATTATATTAGGGATGTGTTAGTTTAGAGATGCTACAAGTACCACAATGGTGTAATTAAAATGTGTGTAAAGTAAGTTAGATGTGTTAGTACATACTTGTATCTATTGTTGACATCCTAAATTGGCTCGGTAGATATACTAATTACCGCTACAAGTGGGCTATCAATGATGAAAATGACACCCTTTGGGGTGGACTCACATGAATCCGAGAACCTTTGTGAATATTTGTAGCCAAACCATAACCATTCAAAACCCAACCAAAATATTGGTCGGGGCCTAAGAAATTCACCCAAAATCATCTCTCGTCGCCAAACGGGGCCTGAGAAAGTTATGGGACCCGAATCTTAGGGTACGTTTGATTGGAGGAAATTTATGCTGGAAGTGAAGTGAAAGAAAAAACTGTGAAAATAATATTTATTTCCTTCTATGCGTTTAATTAAGATGAAAATTTTGTATACTATCTATATATATACCAAGGTAGCACTTCACATCCGGATTCCCTGAAATGGGATCAAATCCAGTCCTATCTTCTCAGCCGTTGGATTAAATCCAACGGCCCAGCCACGAACCTCCCCCCCCCCTACACCCCAAACTTCATTTCAAACACACGACTGAGAGAAGAGAGAGAAAGTAGATCGCGTGAGAAGAGAGAGAGAGAGAGAGACGAACATCGAAGAAGAAGGAGATTGCGAAGAAGAAACAATCAATCGACGAACGCCACGCGACTGGTATGAACACCTTATCTTTCCATGTTCTTTCGATCTCTGTCTCGTCTGGCCCTTTCTAGGGTTTTAGCAACGAAGAGAAGGAGACGAAGAAGAAGAATCGTTCAACGACTCCACTTTATCTTTCCGGACTCCGATCGTAAAGGAGACGAAAAGCGAATTGGTACCTCTCCTTCTATTTCTCTCTTTCTCGTTAGGGTTTATCAATTTTTTAAAAGAAATAGGGTTTGTGGAACAGTAAGTCTATTTTTGCAGTGGGGATAATTTGATTAACAAGAGTTACATTGATGATTAGCAGGCATGAAATAGTTGTTGAGATAATCGTTACTGCCTAATCCCAAAGAGTATATGTAGTGTCTAAGATGATTAGCAGCTGAGTCCTCATCCCTTAGCAACTCCACAAGTTGTGACACCGTGTTTTTGTAATTATTTACTTGCTCATTCATGCTAATCCGAGCACCCTATATATATATATTCAAAACCACCACCAAAAACAATAAGTATATTGCGTTTTCAAGCTTAACATGAGTGTTTGATCACCTAATTAAGTAACTCTCTGTTTCTGGATCCAGATTTTGTTCTTGGCCAAGCTTTGCCAACAAAGTTATGCATATAGTTTATTGTTTTGTATCCCATGCAATTTTGGTCTGGTATCCTTTTTTATTCTCTCTTTCAGTCTTTGTTAAGCCTCTTTTTGCTTCTAAACAGTAAGTATCTGTCTCTCGTAGAATGAATGATTATTGTTTTGTCTTTTGCTTTATAGAATGGCATTGTTGGAAGATACACAAGTATTATGTTCTTCTACCCAAATATTCCACATTCCTCAAGTGAAAAGGGAGCTCAAACCTAAAATTAAGCAACACTTTGACAGTTTAGATGCAGCTCACGAGTTTTACAACAACTATGCTAGAGCAGCCGGATTTGGGATTCGAAAAAATTCTAGCAAGATTAAGGCCAAAGTTGAGGTAGTTAGAAAGGAGTATGTCTGTTTCAAAGAAGGGTCGAGGAAAATCAGTGACAAAAATTCTGAACCCACAACAAGGAAACGGGAGATAAGTAGAGAGGGTTGTGGTGCAAAACTTACTGTTGTAAAAGATTACAAGTCAGAGAACGGGTTTCTTGTAAGTCAATTTGTGGAGGGCCATAACCACCCTCTTGCGACGCCTAGGAAGGTGCATTTTTTGCGCTTACATCGCAAAGTGTCAAAGGCCAAGAAAGCGAGAGAAGAGAAAGAGATGGTGTTCGAACCTTGCTCATGACGGAGATGGTGGTCTTCGATCACTTCTTCTGCGTCTTCTTCGATCACTTTTTCTGCGTCTTCTCCTTCTTCTTCGACGATCGTTTCTCTCTCTTCTCTCCAATTTGGATGTCGTGAAATGAGAGGGTGAGAAAAATTGGGGGTTTTGTTCGAACCTTTGACCCCTTGACCCCCAAAGGGGTCATTTAAAATCATTCAAGCGCCTGGGCCGTTGGATTTAATCCAACAGCTGAGAAGAGGGACCGGATTTAATCCCATTTCAGGGAGCCCGGATGTGAAGTGCTACCTATATACCTATATTATAACGGAGAGCAGTTTTATAAAATATCTCTCTTACAACTGTCCTCCGTAGCAATTTGGAGGGCTATGATTGAATCTCTTCCCCAATTTTAAGGCTTAGATTGTTTCTCAAAAAGAACTTTGCAATAAAAAGGACGGTTACTAATTTTTTGGTAATTAAAAAGGACAGTTACTTGGTCCAACCATAGATTAACTTTGCTTTAAAATCTTGGCCTTCAACCGTAGAAAAATCTGGATAGAATCTGTTAATACAAAATCTAAGTATATCCGACGGCCCCACCGCCGATTTCTTCTAACAAATCCTCGGATTCTCTACCTTTTCGACTCCAACGATGCTCCAGCTCAGCTCCGGCGACGGCTCCGCTCATCTCAGCGGCGGGGAAGGTGGTAGCAGGGGTAGTGGTACAGGGTATGGCGGCGGCGGTTTCTCCTCGCTGAACTTTTTTTTTTTTTTTTGCCTTCTTATAAATGTCAAATGTTTTGGATGTCTTTCCCATAAATGTCAAAACACGTGGCCTTGTTCGTTTTGGGTTTTCAAGAACCGGTTTTTTCAATTATTATCCAATTATTACCCCTATTTTAAATATTATTTTCATTTTTCTCTCTATCTCTCTCCAATCATTAATCCTTACTTTTTAATTATTATCCCTATTTCTCTCTCTAATCATTACAAAAACCAAAACCAAAAACCCAAACCAAACACAACCTGTGTGTCCTTTTGTCAAAAAAGGTAAAGTCTACTGTAATTATGCCTAATTTTTCCTAATTATTAAGTTATTTGATAATCATAATTCATCATACATAATTTTTTAAGTGCCTCTTAAAATGTAGACTTAAAAAGTTATTAAAATTAAGTAGTTTTTTTTGTCATTCGTCATTCCTAATCTATTACATGGGGAGGGGGAATGAGACTCGATCCCACGATGCAGCGTGGGGCATCCAAGAGCTCTACCGCATGAGTTAGCCACCACTTGAAAAATTAAGTAATTTGGTACCTACTTAATTTTGAGTGCATTTGCCAATACTTACATATCACTCATTCTTTTTTCACCACCGCCTTCCACGGCCAAGACCACCACAACTACCCTCTACTACTACCACCAATACCATACCACAACCAGTACCACTACCACAACCACTACTACTCCATCATTGCTACCACTATCATTTGCCACCACTATCTCAACCATTGTCACCATCGTCACTATATCATCATCACTCCACCTCCGCACCACCACCACTACCACTATCATAACCATTGTCATCATCACCACCACCATGCCGCCGTCGTCACCACTACTACTACTCCATCGTCGCCACCACCACCACCATCACCACTCTAACACCACACCACCACCTCCACCACTACTATCGCCACGCCACGACTACCCCCGCCGCCGCCACTCTCCACCATTGTCATCCTAACACTACCACCACCGTACACAACCTCCATTACAACCACCACAACACTACATTCGCTACAACCATCACCGCCAAACTACCAATTGCCGCCAACACCACCACCATCTCTCCACCACCACTTTTCCACCACCATGACTATAAGCACATGACATCCATTTGATAATTCTAAAATAGAACAATCACAAATAAATTTAATGTAAATTCATTCTTTATTCCAAAATAATTATTTTAATTAAGCTATATTGATATTTTTATCAAACAGTTTTTCACCAAAAAAAATAATACGGCATTCAGTTTTCAGCCCTTAATTTTTAACTTTCATTTTCAGTTTTATCAAACATCATCTTAATTTGACTTTAGATATACGTAAGAACCTCATGTAATAAGACCCACAAACAACAGGCCGTATTAAGCCAATGACCCACGAGCACTGAATAACTTGCCTCCTAACAAAGAAACTAGTTTTTGGAAAGAGACAGGGAAAGGGAGAAAGTCCAATACTGATTAGGTAATAAATATGTACACTACCAAGAATAATATCGAAGGTGAATTAGTGCGCACGGTTTTGTTAATTTCAAAATCCACAAATTAAAGAGCATTTGTGTTGGACGGTTTTTCCTTAATTACCAGTTTATTCCCTGTACGTTACATTGTTTGAATTTAGTCCATCATTCCGTAGCGTAAGCACAGCATGTAGTAGAGAAACTTGCGTAATGCTAAAGAGAATAAGCTTGCACAGATTTGGACACAAATGGTTTATGACATGTTAGTTTAAAATAATTACATCTTATAAGTCAGCGTGGACCGACTTGGGCGCCCGTTGGGGCACGGGCTCCCACTCAGTTTTGTAGAATTATATTGATATCCTTACGCATTAAAATTATACTTGATAAGTTTACAACAGTGTTCAAATTAAGATTATCGAATCTGTTCTCTATCTATGCATGTTTCTGAAAAGAGAAAAAACCTATCAATTTTTTTTTTTTGATAGGCAAAAATTTATTAATGAAAACTTGAAAAATAGTACATCAAGTTGGGGGAGAGGACACGCGAGGTTGCTGCTGTGCACAATCCGAACCATCCGTTGTTTGAATGGACGGCCAAGATTTCAAACAACAGAGAAGGATTGTTCGCGCGAACAGTTTGTTTTCAATCCGAACCGTTGAAAACACTTATGGACGGTTGTGATTGTGCACCGCAGCTGCTATGCAGCCTGTGCACAGCAGCAACCCCGCGTCCCGGGGAGAGAGGAGAGGAGACTTCAGCCGAGGTTGAAGAAATCAAAATAACCCGACTGAATATCTTTAATTAATTTCCTTACCAAAATACTATCCTAGCTTAGATTTGACTTTTGAGAGAGATAACAAATCCAAGATGCAACTCCATATGGTATGATTATTAGTAACTTAACCATATCTCTCGCTCTCTATATAAGCATGTGGATAATTGCTTTTACCATAACAATCCCAAGCAAATAAAGATTAAATTTATCATTTCCCAAAACTAGCATTACCGCTCCAACCCAAACAACTACTAACATGGAGATTCGACCATTTTTTGGGGTCCTATTCTTGCTCTTATGTTCTTCTTCTAATGTCTCTACAGCCCTAGATTGTAAGAGATATGTAAATGGTTCACCATCAGGATCTCTATTTACTAAGACTATCACTGTTGATAAATCCGGCAAAGGAAGCTATGCTACGGTTCAAGAGGCCGTTAATTCCGTTCCTCCTGGCAACGATGGTTGGATTCAAATCCTCGTCAATCCAGGCATCTACAAGTAATATACGACGATGTCATGAGTTTTTCTATTTATTTCCGTAGCATTTGATTGTTGTTTTTTTATAAAAAAAATAATTTAATTGTGGATTATATGTGCAGGGAGAAGGTGACTATTCCATTTGATAAAGAGTGCATAGTTCTTAAGGGAAGTGGACGTAGCCAAACAAGAATAACATGGAATGGACATGGCGAAACAGATACTAGTGCTACTTTTACTGCAAGTGCGGCCAACTTTGTTGCCAAGGGCATTGCTTTCGAGGTAAAAAATTAACCATATAAAACGATAACGAGAGAATAACTTATTTATGGACCGTTTGCAAACGCACCCCGTTTGCAAACGTGTGGATCTCGGCCGTACATTCTGAGATTCAATTGTTCGGATCAGTGCTCTCTCTGTCCTCATTAAAATCATTTCGGATTTAAAACAAGAAACGAAATCCAAGCAAATGTTGGATGTTTTGTGTTTGGGGATCGAGATTATTTAGGTTGTTTCCCATTTGCTAAAATCAAAATCAAATGTTAATTCTAGTAAATGTTGATTTTATCAGATAAGAAACTTAGTTACCGTTAGCCCCTATTCCATGGAAAAAGAAAAAAGCAAATAAGACCAGCTCCCTAAATTTTGGGTCTACTACGTACTTTTTTTGTATTTTTGATTTTCATATTTTTTTGAGTTTTTCGTTGTAATTTTTAAAATGAATCATTTATCTCAATGAGAAGAATTTAAAAAAATAAACATGTGGAATGAATTTGTTAAAAATTCACGTAAGTTGACACCGTAGACAAAAAAAATACCAAATATTGTTTGGTATTTTTTATGTTTAAGGAACATTTTTTTGCTTTTTGTAATATTTAATTTTTTAACTTTGTAGACTACACTCGTCGAGACGGATGACTTATCTGAAAATATAACGTCACCTAAGAAAATCTCTGAAAAGATAAACAAGAGTACCAACACAAAAAGTACCAAAAATTTAAGAGAGAATGGTTACAAATTCATATATTTCTATACACCATGCACATATCTCCAACACTTCTCCAAACTTCTTCACATTACAATGATCTGTTTTTAACCTTACCTCTACTAAGGATGAGTTTAGCCTAACATTTTAGGGGATTTTTGGTTATTTTATCTTAATGTTTATTAGATTCGGATACAATATTATTTATATCATATTATTCGGTTCGACCAGAGAAATTCAGAAAAGTATTGAAATGTAGACTAAAGTTGAAAAACAAATTCATGTATGACAACGAAAAAGACCCAAAAAGTCAGGCTCCATTGAGACCAAAAATACGGTGAAAATTTAATCTGAATCTAGTAAATATTAACAGAAAACAACTAAAAAGTCCGTGAAAAAAGTCAGAAACAAAAATTAGGCCAAATTCACCCTTATTAACCATGCTTCTTATTATTCTATTCAGAATTCCTATCTGCTTGGCAGCGGTACTTGGGACCAAGCAGTGGCAGTGAGAATATTAGGTGACAAATCATCTTTCCATCAATGTGCTTTCATTGCATTTCAAGATACATTATGGGCTGCAATTGGTCGCCATTACTTCAACTCATGCTATGTTGAAGGGGCTGTGGACTTCATCTGGGGAGGTGGCCAATCTTTTTTTGAGGTACTAATTTTTACCAATTTTTCCCTTTGGAATGATGTACTTTGATTTCAAGCCAAACCACGCAAACCCCTCGTGTTCTTACACGAGTGCTCTGCTCTTTCCTTTTCATCTTCGTAATTCGTCATAAAAATGTTTACAACAATTTACATACATGGAGTGATTTGTTATTTTTTGCGCAGGACTGTTCTATAAATGTCACAGCGGGCTCAGTACCTCCACAAAAGATTGGTGCAGGGTACATAACAGCACAGGGAAGGCAGTCAGCAAGGGATACCAGTGGGTTTGTTTTTTATAGGGGTTCTGTTTTTGGGACTGGCAAAGCCTATTTAGGAAGAGCATATGGTCCTTACTCCAGAGTGGTGTTTTATGGCACAGAATTGGGTGCACTGGTGGTTCCTGAGGGATGGGATCCTTGGAACAGGCCTATGGTGTAAGTACTTCACTACCGTCATTTATGTGTCCAACCGTTTGGTGCGCGGTAAGAAAGAGCAAGTCTAGAAACACAATTTTCCGATGCAATGGTGTCCAGAGTTGTTCGATGCATGTGAAATCATGTAAATTGAACGGCTTCGGAGTAGTGTTCAGAAGTTGTGTTCCTGGACTTTTTGCATAAGATAACTGATTTTGCTATTCTAAATGTGAACTAGAAATTAGAATCCACTATGGTCCCACTTTCATTCCATGAAATTCTTGATTTCTACCTGAATTTCTATGTAACGATGTTTTGGTGGATTTTAGCTATTGGATCACGTGAAAATTTTAAGATGATCAGATTCTCTGCAATCTTATGGCTAGAAATGCACCGGACACCGGTGCAGAAAAATTTGAGTAGTAAAGAGGATTTCAACTCTATTTGGATATATTTTATAAAAAATTAAAGCGTCCAAACTATTTCAGGCGCATCTCAACTAGTCTCTTGGAGACCACTCCTACAGATGGTGGAATTAACTATTTCTTAATGTGGGTCCAAACTTACGTATAATGACTTATATGATTTGGTGCGATATGCACAATGTTTGGATATGGGATTTTGTTTACCTAAATTTCTTGGCATATGGAGACCTTTCAATCAAAGGTTCAGTTTATCAAATAAAATTGTCATACGCCCCATTTGCTCTCATGCGATAATCAAATTAGATTGTCGTACTATTAGAAGATGTTGATTCCCTCTTGTTTATGTTTTTTGTCTTCAAATCGACATTAGGAATAAATTTACGTATGTCGAGGCCAGCTGTCATGGAGCAGGGGCCGACACGTCGAAGCGCGTGCCGTGGGATAATACACATCTTGATGGCTCAAAATTGCAACAGTTTTCAAGAGAGGAATTCATCGACCAAGATGGGTGGCTTGGCAATCAGTTCTCGTTGCTATTTTAGGAAAAATGTGATTGTGTAATCATATTTATTCTGAGTGAATTAGAAATTGTCTCCAAAATAAACAAATTGAATTGGTTGTAATTTGTTTGACTCACGCCGGAAAATTATTAAATTCCAAGGCGTATTGTTTGGAGAAATTAATTACAGTACTAGTTTTTAATTAGTAAGTAATAATTATTTTCTTCTAAATGTCTGTTGTGAATGAATCTGTTATTGTCTTACTACTGTATTACTCATATTGTTTATCAATTTTTATTTTGAGAGAGTTCAATACTCTAGTAGATTGTAGTGCTACTTCTACAAGGTGAAATTGTTGTATCCTGGGAGACGGGCACTGTCAAACTCGTAGCACCGTAGCGAGGGCGAAATTCGTCTTAAGGAAATTGTGTCAAACACAAGCCTCGGTCAATTTCTTCTTAACGTTTTCATTTCAAGTTTCAGATTCGTTCTTCCGATTTTATAAACTTCATTAGTATGAATTCTGCAACCTGTGAGTTTAATTTATTTTTCCATTTGAAAATTAGTGCGTAGTTCTACAGATTGGCTAACAATCATAAGACGAATTTCCTTTTATTTGGTTAATCTGTTTACTACTGCTTTATACGGAATTTTTTTGTTGTAGTTTTTATTTCCGTTACTTTGGTAAAACTGTTCACTAAATTTGGTAAAAGGGAATAACCAATATTGGTAAAGTCTGTTTAGAATTTCTTTGCATGAAAATCGGTTTTGATCCATTTGAATTAATAGTTGCATTATTTTGAAACGTTTTTGAGAAGTCAACTTGGGTTTGTATTCTTATATAGTATTTGGTTAAATATATCGTGGGGTTAACATTTAAACCATTAATGACTCACACTGTATTTCGGGATCGAGTCTCATTTCTCCCTCCCCATATAATAGATTAGGAATGACGAATGAAAAAAAAAAAAAAACCATTAATGACCTTTTCGATTTCCGTTTCATTTCCATTGATTTTGTTTACTGTTTATTCAATAACCTATTTGGTGTGTAATTTTCAAAATTCGGTTGATTAGTGGGTTTCGAATCTATTTGGTTCATAATCATACATTGCCATTCTTTGACTATATTTTTAGAGAATCTAGTTTTGGATTACTGATATTATTTGGAAAAAATTAAAGTTCTCTTTGATATGGCTATGGTCCTATGGATGTTTCCTTCTTCTTCTTTTTTTTTTTTATGACCAGGTATTCGGGCCAGCTTTTGCGTATCTCAATTAATTTTGGGAGACCAATCTCACAGTCTACTAGCGGGGACCCCATTTAAAGCTAGAGTAAAGCTTTGTATGGACTGGCCCCAAAAGAGTTGATAGCACCTACGAGATTTCGAACTTAAAACCTTAGGAGGGAACAAACCCCTAAATCTCAAACTTTGACCACTAGGCCAACCTCTTGGGATTCGTATGGATAATTCTATTGCACCAATTGTGCTTGTAGCGATACCGTTTGGGGTTTATTTGACTGTTCCTCAAAATCACAAGGATGAACTCGAAAAGTTCAATGGGTTAGACAATACATTGTGTAATGACTACAGTCTAATCCAAACGGACAATGAAATCTTGAAGTAAGTCAAATTCTTCTCTATTTGGTTGAATGCTTCTTTAAAGTTCGTGTGATTTTTGGATTTAAACCAAAAGGTGTGAATAGGGGTTTTAAATCAAGAAATGCAGTTGTTAACTAGGGGTGCTCACGGTCCGGATTGGCATGAATCCAATCCTAATCCACGAGACACGGTTTTTTGAAAATAGAATCTGTGTCCAATCCAAAAGTCTCACGGTTCGGTTCCAATCCGATCCGCGAGTCATGGTTCCGGATTTGTCCACGGATTTTCAACTTATTCTAAAAAAAATCATCAACTCATTTAAAAATCCAAACTCGACATTGAAACAAACACTTCACTTGTACAGTTAGTAGATGAGAATACAAAGCATCAAGAATAACATAGAAAGAGCAGTCACTGGAAATAAATAATGAAAGTTTATTAAACATTCCAACAAATTAATTGAACAAATCTAAACTTGAACATTATGAAATTAAAATAGATTGCCAAAAAACAATACCCAAGATTCATTTTGGATTCCCAACACAGTAGATTATAACCTTTCATATCAAAATATCAAATTCTCAATATTATAAAGGTGGTAAAATTATTTATCTATACATATATATTTATTTTTTTAAAAATTATATATAATAAAAATCTTACGGTCCAGATCGGTTAATCCACGGTTTCAAAATTAAAATTCGTGTCCAGACCGCGAGTCACGGTTTTTTATTTTTTGAATCCGTGTCCGGACCATTAATCCACGGTTAAAATCCAAAAGGCACGGATCAATTCGGTCCGGACCCGATTCACAGTTCACCGATTTTTTTGAGCAGCCCTATAATGTTAACTTGAAATCGAAGGACGTGACCATTTGTCAATAGTCACGACAAAGGACAACATGTGATGCGAAGCAAATAGCGCGGTTTTTTACGCGGGCCTTCAATATGTGAATGATTACAATAGCTAGTTTTGGCAGGAACATGTTTTGGATATTAATTTTATGTTCCAATGACATCTTGTTTCATATTAAATGTAATTTCTTCTGGTGTTCGAATTTGTGTGCATGACTGGTTTAGATTTTTCGTGGAAGAATCATGCTAGGCATTGAACTTGTACGTATTTGAAATGTTTAAAAAACTGCTGAAATATATGTCTTCATATATCAATTTCAACAATATTGGAAAAGTTAATTGGTTTGCGCAACTACACATCACAAGATATTTTAAAATAAAGTGAACTCGGTTTAAATACTACAGAAAGTGTCCAATGTATGGACACAAAGAATGCATATCGCATTTAACATAAACTTATAAATTTGTGAATAAAGAGTTACTCGATATTGGGTGAGTAATTTCTCAAAAGAGTGTTTGTGCCTTGTCATAAACTAAGGAAATTATTTTTGCTATTCTGAATTAATTTCAGAATTAGGGGGAAGCAATTATAATTTACACAAATTATATTATGTGCTGCACAATAAACAATATCAAACTATATTTGAAAAATATAGTGGTGTGATTTGGATATCGCATTAAAGAATTTGGAATCCAAAATTCGATTTCTTTTCACAATTGGCATCCAAAATTCGATTTCTTTTCACAATTGGCGAGGCAACAGTAATTTGAAAATCCTCATACATGTATACAAAGGTCTACAATGGAATCTGATCAACTCATTGAATTAGACAAAAGCTAGTAAGTAGAGAGGATATTCATATGTGGTCTAATTCATGTCAGGAGTTATATGGTGGCCACCGGCCAGTTGTTAAAGAAGGCATAAAGGACCATATCCAACAATAAGTCGAGACATGTTCGTCGCAGACACAAGTCTATTGTTAACACTTGCTCTCAAGTGGAATTATTTCCATTGAGGACAAAAAAGTGGAACCGTTAAAGAGAGCAAGTGTATAATTCATCGAGAGAAATGGGGCTAAAGCCTACTAAATAAGAGTCACAGTAATGGCAACCCAACGTAAATGACTGGAGATCACAAGATCTAGGTTCAAAAGGATAACAAAGTTATGTGTGCAACTTTTGTTCTTATTATTTGTGTCTCTTTCTTTGTTGGTTTAAAATAATCACATCTTAAAAGTTAGTGGTGGACCGACTTGGGAGCCCGCTAGGGCACGGGCTCCCACTCAATTTTGTAGAATTCCATTGATATATATCCTTACACATTAAAATTATACTCAATAAATTTACGATAGTGTTCAAATTAATATTATCGAATCTGTACCTCGATCTATGCATGTTTCTGAAATAAATTTACGACGGTGTTCAAATTAAGATTATTGAATCTGTACCTCGATCTATGCATGTTTCTGAAAAGAGAAAATTAAAAAACTATCGATTTTTTTTTTGTAGGCAAAAATTTAGTAATAAAAACTTGACAAATGGTACATCAAGTTGGGGGAGAGAGGAGGAGACTCCAACGAAGGTTGAAGAAATTAAAACACTCGATGGGTCAAAGCCGTTAGGGGTGTTGACATGTTTAAATATTGCTAATACTGAATATCATTAACATGGAATATCTTTAATTTCCATACCAAAATAGTACAATCCAAACTTAGATTTGAGAAATTTAACATTCCAAAACGAAAAAGAAATCCAAGATGTATCTCCCTATGGTATATTTATAGTAACTTAACCTTATCTCTCGCACTCTATGTAAGTATCTGGATAATTTCTTTTACCATAACAATCCCAAGCAAATAAAGATTAAATTTATCATTTCCCAAAAGTAGCATTACCCTTTCAACCCAAACAACTACTAACATGGAGATTCGACCATTTTTTTGGGTCCTATTCTTGCTCCTATGTTCTTCTTCTAATGTCTCTACAGCCTTAGATTGTAAGAGATATGTAAATGGTTCACCATCAGAATCTCTATATACTAAGACTATCACTGTTGATAAATTCGGCAAAGGCTACGCTACGGTTCAAGAGGCCGTTGATTCCGTTCCTTTCGGCAACGATGGTTGGATTCGAATCTTCGTCAATCCAGGCATCTACGAGTAATATACGACGATGTCACAAGTTTTTCTATTTATTTCCGTAGCATTTGATTCTTGTTTTTTTTTATATATAAAAAATAATTTAATTGTGGATTATATATGCAGGGAGAAGGTGACTATTCCATTTCATAAAGAGTGCATAGTTCTTGAGGGAAGTGGACGTAGCCAAACAAGAATAACATGGTATGCACATGGCGAACCAGCTACTAGTGCTACTTTTACTGCAAGTTCGGACAACTTTGTTGCCAAGGGCATTGCTTTCGAGGTAAAGAATTAACCATATAAAACGAGAACGAGAGAATAACTTATTTACGGACCCTTTGCAAATATCGTGTTTGCAGATGTGTAGATCTCGATCGTGTATTTTGAGATTCAACAGTTTGGATCAGTGCACTCTCTCTCTATCCCCTAATTAATTAAAAGCATTTCAGATTTTAAAAAAAACAAAACAAAATCCGAGCACTTAATCCAAGCCGTTAGATCTTGGAATGCACGACCGAGATCTGCGTGTCTGCAAACGGTCTATAAAGAAGTTATTCTCATAAAGCAAAATACCGTTATACCCACACGGCTAGGTTTTATAGCCCGACCGTATTCTGCGGGGATTGGGGATGGTTGTATCTCACGTTCGGGTCTCATTCTGAACTCAAAAATAAGATCCGAACCATTTCTTATTTAGAATTAGACGCAAACAAGAGTCTTGAATAAATCAAGTCAATTGAACATTGGTGGCTTACCAATCCAATCAAATAATTTTTGCTTTACATTTTTTTTTGTTCAATGAGAAACGTTATTTGTTTATTGAGTTTCCGATGTCTGATTGACCTGATTTCTATTAGGATATTGTTTGCGTCTAGTTCTAAATAATGAAAGGTTTGGATCAGTTTTTCGAGCTTAAGACGAGACTAGAACGGAGGCACTAGGTTCTCTGTACTCAATGTCTTTGCGCAAATGTTTTCAATTAGGGTAAATTTGTTGATAAAAAAAAAATTAGGGTAAATTTCACTGACCTCCCCAGAGATTTTTAACAAATGCAGGGACCTCCCCTGAGGTTTTAATAATTAGTATACTGATCTCCTTGCTTTATAAAATATTACAAAGATTCCCCCATTCTGTTAAGTTTACTCTAACGTTGTTATTTTAGGCCTTGAAATGAATGAAATACCCCTAAATACTTGGGTGGTTTAAACAATTCCATATGCATTTCATTTGGAAAGTGATCATAATTTATTTTTGTAATGACTTATTTTTACAAGCAAAAACAATTTAATATTTGATAAGGTTCTTCTACTCATAATTTTTTTTTTCATTCTTTTTTCATTTGGTTACAGAGTAAATATATAAAACGTACAAGTACTTACACACTTTCAATCACATATAACCAAAAGTCTAATTTTGATTTCATTGTTTAAACTTCCAATTGAAAAAGAACAAGACTTAATTGCTTAAATCACCCAAATCTTTAGGGTATTTCAGTCATTCGAAGGCCTAAACTAACGCCGTTAGAGTAAACTTAACGGAATATGGGGAATCATGATAATAGTTTGTAAAAAAAGGGAGGTCAATGTAATTATTAAAACCTCAAGGATGTCTCAGCAATTGTCATATAAGACGGCGAAAATACCCAAAAACAAGTCAGTCTCCATCGAGACCAAAAATACGGTGAATATTTAATCCGAATCTAATAAAAATTAGACCGTGCAAAAAAGTCAAAAACAAAAATTAGGCCTAATTCACCCTTATTAACCACGCTTCTTATTCTATTCAGAATTCCTATCTGCTTGGTAGCGGTACTTGGGACAAAGCAGTGGCAGTAAGAATATTAGGTGACAAATCATCTTTCCATCAATGTGCTTTCATTGGATTTCAAGATACATTATGGGCTGCAATTGGTCGCCATTACTTCAACTCATGCCTTGTTGATGGGGCTGTGGATTTCATCTGGGGAGGTGGCCAATCTTTTTTTGAGGTACTAATTATTGTTACCAATTTTTTCCTTTGGAATTATGCGTAAAATATAAGAGTTTGTACAAATTAAAATTTCTCACTAAAAAAAAAATGGGAAAGAAAATCATCATTAGGTTTCAATTTGTTATGGTCGATTACATGAATCATTTTCTGTGTCGAAGGCTATAAGCTAGTGTGAATAAAGTAACACATTTATATAAAAAAAATTGGGTAAATTACACTGACCTCCCCTGAGGTTTCTGACTTGTACACTGACCACCCCTACTTTATCTGAAATAGCATTGGCCTCCCCTAAGTTTTATATTTTACTATCAAAAACACCCTTCTGTTACTTGGCCGTCAGTGACAGTAACGGGAATTGATGAGGTAAGCCATTAACCTTTGTTAAATTCCCAAAATAGCCCTCGACACTAGTTACAATCCAAATGGAAAAGGCTCTCTCCTTTTTTCTAAATACTCCATGATCATGCATGAATAGTTATTGGTGGGCAATTTCTATCAAGAAAAATGAAATGAACGTAACAAAACATGGGAATGCTACCAACAATGGCCTTTTTTTGGTTATATGTGCACATATGGCAATGGCCTTTTTTTTTTTTAGCAAGTTTGACTTTGGAACTTTGAAAATGGCCTTTTTTTTTGTGTATCATCTGGCAAGTTCAGGAGCTCATGTATCTTTTGTTACTTTTGTAATGTGGACTCCTCTAGTTTGAAGTTTGGAAGCTTTGTAATCTTTTATTTTTATGTTGTTTAGTTTATATGTACTTAAGCTTATGGATGATATATGGAATGGAAATTTGTGGTGTTGTGATGCACACAATGACAAATTGTTGGTAGCATTCTCATGTTTTGTTACGTTCATTTTCATTTTTCTTGATAGAAATTGCCCACCAATAACTATTCATGCATGATCATGGAGTATTTAGAAAAAGGAGAGAGCCTTTTCCATTAGGATTGTAGCTAGTGTCGAGGGCTATTTTGGGAATTTAACAAAGGTTAATGACTTACCTCATCAATTCCCGTTACTGTCACTGACGGCCAAGTAACAGAAGGGTGTTTTTGATAATAAAATATAAAACTCAGGGGAGGCCAGTGTTATTTCAGATAAAGTAGGGGTGGTCAGTGTACAAGTCAGAAACCTCAGGGGAGGTCAGTGTAATTTACCCAAAAAAATTTATCGTTTTCATATATCATGATCTTATTAGGGTAGTTCTTTGTTGGTGAATAATCTTATTAGAGTACGTTATTAATGGATAATTTTTTATTTGATTCGTCGTGCACAAATTTTACTATATACAAGGACTTTAGGATTTGCTTGTGAGAGAGGTATAGATATCGTCGGCTCATACTAATCGATTTTCTCCCCCTGTTATGAACTACGATTTCAGGCCAAACCACGTAAACCCCTCGTGTTCTTACACGATTGCTCTGCTCTTTCTTTTTCGTCTTCGTAATTCGTCATAACAATGTTTACAACAATATACATACATGGAGTAATTTGTCATTTTTTGCACAGGACTGTTCTATAAATGTGATAGCGGGATCGGTACCTCCACAAAAGATTGGTGCAGGGTACATAACAGCACAGGGAAGGCAGTCAGCAAGTGATACCAGTGGGTTTGTTTTTTATAGGGGTTCTGTTTTTGGGACTGGCAAAGCCTATTTAGGAAGAGCATATCGTCCTTACTCCAGAGTGGTGTTTTATGGCACAGAATTGGGTGCACTGGTGGTTCCTGAGGGATGGAATGCTGGGGACTACGTAGGCAAGGAGTAAGTACTTCACTGCCCTCATTCATGTGTCCAACTGCTTGGTGCGCAGTAAGAAATGAGCAAGTCTAGGAACACAATTCCCGACATAACGGTGTCTGGATCTAGAGCCATTCAATGTATGTGGACTCTTATACATTGAACGGTTTCGGAGTTGTGTTCTGAAATTGTGTTCGTAGACATTTTGGGTAAAATAACTGATTTTACTATTATAATATGTGAACTACCAGAAATTAGAATCCACTATGGTCCCACTTTCATTCCATCAAATTCTTTCTACCTAAATTTCTATGTAACGGACTAACGGTGTTTTGGTGGATTTTTAGCTATTGGCTAGAAATGCACTGGACACCGGTACAGAAAAATTCAAGTAGTAAAGAGGATTTCAACTCTATTTGGATAAAATTTATGACAAATAAAAGTGTCCGAACAGGCGTATCTCAACTAATCTCTTGGAGACCACTCCGACAAATGGTGAAATTATCCATTTATTAACGTGGGTCCAAAATTACATATAATGACATATATGATTTGCTGCGATAAGTACAATGTTTGAATATGGGATTTTGTTTACCTAAATTTCTTGGCATATGGAGACCTTTCAATGAAAGGTTCAGATTATCACTATCAAATAAAATTGTCATATGCCCCATTTGCTCTCATGCGATAATCAAATTAGATTGTCATACTATTATAAGATGTTGATTCCCTCTTGTTTATGTTTCTTGTCTTCAAATCGGCTTTAGGAATCAATTTACGTATGTCGAGGCCAGCTGTTACGGCGCAGGGGCCTACACGTCGAGGCGCGTGCCGTGGGTTAATACACATCCAGATGGCTCAGTATTGCAAGAGTTTTCAAGAGAGAAATTCATCGACCAAGATGGGTGGCTTGGCAATCAACCATCAGCAGTTTGACATTCAATCAAGAGTCGTCCCTTTTGGAGTTTGACATTAAATTGTTGGAAAAATGTGGTTTATGTAACCATATTTATAATTACTGAATTAGAAATTATCTCCAAAATAAATTTGTTGTAATTTGTTGGAAAATATTTAAATTCTACAAAGGCGTATTGTTTGGAGATATTGATTACTAGTTTTTAATTAGTAATTATTTTCTTCTAGAAAGTCTTTTGTGAATGAATCTGTTATTGGTTGAATCTGTTGCCTATTTAAACCATCCCTTACATTACTCCAACTGATCGAAAAAATCTGCCCTCCTACTGTATTACTCCTCATATTGTTTTGCAATTTTTATTTCGAGAGAGTTTAATACTCTAGTTTGGTTCGACAGACTTGTAGATTGTAGTGCTACTTCTACAAGATGAGATCGTTGTATCCTGTGAGACGGACGTTGTCAAACTTGTAGCACCATAGAGAGAGCGAAAATAGTCTTAAGGAAATTGTGTCAATCACAAGCCTCGATCAATTTCTTCTTAACGTTTTCGTTTTGAGTTTCAGATTCGTTCTTCGGTTTCATAAAATTCATTAGTATGGATTCTCTAACCTGTGAGTTTAATTTATTTTTCCGTTTAAATATTAATGTAGTTCTACAGATTGGCTAACAAACTTAATTGGTTTTCCAGTTCAAAAAAAAACTTAATTGGTTTGTAATTTTCAAAATTCGGTTGATTAGTGGGTTTTCGAATCTGTTTGGTTCATAATCATATAAGAATTAGTTTGGAGTTATTTTTTGCATAAGAACTAGTTAGAGGATTGGTTTCATTCATTTAAGAATACACTTTATTTATTTATTTGTTGTTTCACATTAGTAAAGTGTAGTTTTGATTTTCTCCTAAATTAGAATTTTGGTAATCGGATATTGTCATTTGTTTCCAAACAATTGAATCGGAGTGTTCAATTACTAGAATCAGACATTGCCATTGTTTGACTATAGTTTTAGAGAATCTAGTCTTGGATTACTGATATCATTTGGAAAAAATCAAATTGTCTTTGATATGGATATGGATGTTTCTATATTAGGGTCGAGGCTGCCGTTGGCAAATCAAAGTGAAGCTGGATTTGGACTCTCAATAGTAGAAATAGTCAGGGTTCAAAATGGCATCCCAAACTCCGAACTAAAGTGGGTCCGGGATTACAAATCTGAGTCTTTTGCAAATTCAGTTGTTAAATCCGGATGCCAAACAGGCCGATAATGTGGCTCGTCAACGGGCCTGAATCTCAATAGTTATTTTGCTAGATTTGGCAATTTCTTTTTACTCATTAGTTTTCTACATTTAGCTAGTAAAACCTTATTCAAAAAAGATACTCACACATCACTTTTCACACATCACCCACACACCCCTCCCACATAGGGGTGGGTCCGGGGTGGGTCCGGGGTGGGTCCCACACATGGTGATGTGTGAAAAGTTATTTAAGCAATGAAATCTACGAAACGGCCCACAATTCAGTTGAATTGTCCGCCCACCACCGGCGATCTCATTGGGTGTCGGGTATCATGTGGCGGTATGCTGGTACCCAACACATATACCGTTCAAAAATATATTGGACGATCCGAATTTTACACCGGTATCCAATACGCATACCGTTCAAAATCGGACCGTCGGAAATTTAAAAAGAGAAAGGGGAGAGAAATCTAACCTGTCTAAAACACTCTAGGTTGGATGCGCGCTCGACACTGCCACGTGGTACCGCTGGCAAAATTTTCCCAATCGTACACGTATATGGAGTATCAGATAAGGATATCGGAGTACTTGGAGTACTAGAATATGTGTCAAATTCCTCCCCTCAAGTACTTCGTCAAAATCAATACCACTCTTCACAAATTCTAATGTACTGTGAAAATCACTTGAAACCTCACTCTGCAAATCGAACCAGACCATTTCCACCATTCTCATCATCAATTCATCGTTATCGTCGTCGTCTCATTGCTGCATGAGTCTTCAGGCAATTCAACTAGAGGAAAATCGGTGCTTCAAAATCAAGTTGTTGAAGCAACGACGGCAGCAGCAACCATGGGTGTGGTTATCATTGCTCAGACGCTGCCGTCTAATCTACTTATTCGCCATTCTCATCGTTGTTCTCATTCGCCGTCATCGTCGTTTCCCTTTCGAGTACGCCCTCGCTTCTTTGCTCGTCGACGATTGAATCCCCAATTTGCTTCAAATAGGTATACTCTCAGTTTTACCTGGTTTTAGTTTTGCTTTGTTTGGTTTAAACGTCAAAAAAACAACAAAGCTACAGCAAACATATAATAACGAATTTGAAATTGAGCTGCGATGCATTTGGTGTATTTTTATTTACGGAAGCTTTCATTTTCGTGCTTATCTTAATTGTTGATTCAGTTTATGCTCGGCGAAAAGGTGGAAGTTCTTAGCTCCTGAATATTCAGAAAATAAAAAGAAAACCAAAAAAGAGAGAATGAAACAGTTATGAATTCCATTGAGTGGAACAACCCGAAATTCAGTCATGTCAACTTCATGAAATGATGTTTCAAATTGGTCCAGACTCTCTAATTTATGGCCCCTTTTCTGTGCCTTTTATTTGTTAAATGCCAACTGTGAATGAGGAATTTGCGCTTTCCCGCTTATTGTTGGCATTATGAGTCTGTGACCATTTCCAGCTCTTTTCTCAAATTTCTCTCTCTTTAATATCAAGGTCTCCAAATGGAAAATTCTGATTCGAACATGAAATGTGGGTGCAAGCTTCATTTTTAGATGGTCAGCCCTTTACTATTTTTTTTTAGTTAGAAATCATCAAGCTCTCCTATAGCAGACACAGATTTGAACATAAAATTCGAGTAAAAATTTCTTTAATGGCTTAATTATAACATTAAATGGCAATGAAGTCTTATTTAAGTTGGAGTATAAACAAGAGTTCCGCTAAATGAATGAGTAAAGAGGTTCTAATTTCAGTTTGAGCAAAGGAATGAGAGTGTTTTGAGGAGGGTTTCAGTCAGATTTAACTAGGAGTAAAATAGTAAGGCCGGAGACGCCCTAATTTGTGTGTTTGTGTGATGGATTCTAGGGTAGGACCTGGTATGGAAGAAAATAAAAGCCTGTATAGCTTAATTTGTTTGTTACCCTAGCTTCTCTGTTGTGTGATGAATGCCGGAGAAGCGGGTATAAATGAAAGCTAACTACGATTTTTCCGGGAGATGTAATTCACATGTTCATTTTTAAATCAGGTTAAGATGTTTGCTAAGATACGAGTTTACCTTGGGAGTTCTGGTTAATATCCCCCACTTTTTATGAAGAGGAAAAGGAGATGCTTCTTTTAAAGCTAATTCTGCTCTTCTTTCAATGACCATCCTTGAGCTTGTGGAACTCTTTTGTGAGTCTTTATAGTTTTGACAATGCTCTTGTATCATATCTTATGAGAGAATTAGATCAAAAAAATTGGGATGAATTTCTGTGTTGATTTCTGTGTTTTTATCATTTTGCTTACAGGCTGGAAAGTTTCAATTCAAGATGTTCAATTACCAACACTGAAGTCTTCAATCCTGTTGAAACTGGAGAAGAAGCTCAGGGAGAATTTTCAGTTGCCGCTTCAAATTGTACAGTCCAAATTGTTGATATCCAATCTGATATCCTCAACGATGAGACTGAAGCTTTGAATTTCCTGGCTGACGACACTTATGTTGACACTCTTTTGACAACCTTGCCAGTATGACCCCTAGTGGCCAACAACTATTGCCTATATCCATGTTTTTTGCTTTACTGTGAGAAACCTTGAGTCATGAATTCTCATCTTCTCACCATTTCGTGTTTTCCTTTCAAGGTCTTATCAGAGGAGGAGCAGAATGTCCTCGCTGCAACTCCTGCCCATCCCGCAGGATTGTGTGGTAAGAGCTTTCACCTTTCCGTCTTGAACACTGAAGAAATATAATATCCATGATGCAAAGAAATGGAATTTTTCTGCTCCCCAAATCCTCTTTTAGGGACACTATTTTGTGTGATGGGGGACTTGAGGTCCAATTTTATGTGGTCTCCAGACTCCAGCATAATTATCAGTTTCTTGAGCCAATTTTAGGCGTATGTTTCAGATAGTTTGATATTTGCAAGCTTGTAAAAATGATCAGGTGAGATTTCACCGATTACTGATTTGAATTAGAAAACTCTGTTTCCTTCAGATTGAGCTCTGAGCTTTTGATATGCATGTGTCTCAAGTCTCAACACTAAAAGTCTAAGGAAGATAAAAGAAATATAAAGATCAACCAAGGATACCATCCCTCTTTGGGAGGGATATTTCCCCATGTATATTAGTGTTTAAGTTACCAACTCTCCCAAAAGCTTAAGTTGTTAGGAAATGGGCCCAACAATGTATATCAATCTATCTAACCTCCTCCCTCACGTGCAACCCCGTCTTGCACATGGAGATGTAAATTTTCATGATATGGCGAAACAGAGTACGAAGGGGAGAAGCAGAATGCAAATAGGGGACAAATGCAAACATAGAGACTTGAACCAAGACCTTTTGCAACCTGAGCTTTGATACCGTTCTAAGTTAACAACTCTCCCAAAAGCTTAAGCTTTTGATACTGTTGGTAACTTACATGGTATCAGAGTTGGGTACCAAAGATGGATAGGGTACGTGTCTCTGGCCTACACGCGGCAGGTGCTGCCAAGTGAGCGTGTTGCGCGGGAGGGAGGGTGTGAAGCGAAATCTCACATCGCCTGGGTACCAAAGTATTATGAAATATATAAGCGTGAGGGCACCCTCACTTCATGGCTAGCTTTTATGGTTGAGTTCTACCCAAGACCGTGTAACATTGGTAACTTAACAATTAGGACTTCAATTGAACCAATTAAGTGATGGACTATTATATCTTTTCTATCTAGAAAATCAAGTATATCACACTTCTTTTGTCTCCACTACACTTTAACGTATTTCTTCGATTTTCAGATTATTTTTTTTAGAGTCACAGTAAATGTCGGCTAGTTACTTCTTGCCAGCATAGCATCTTTTAGCTCAAAACATGTTCTGTATGTTGGTTTACTGATTCTCAAGAGTCTAGAGTTAGCTGTTAACCTTCAGTTCAGTTCATGATCGTTCTATGTGTACTTTGTACCGAATCCTACTGGATTGATTTTGATCATGTGAAGAATTTCTAACCTGAAATTCTTCTATTTTAAATCAGCCTTGTATGCTAGTTGCATAGCTGGAAATCTGGTGGAACAGCTTTGGAATTTTGCCTGGCCTGCTGCTATTGCATTGCTTCATCCCAGCCTTCTTCCAGTGGCAGTCATGGGTTTCTTCACTAAGGTTTCAATGACTTTATTGGGTTGAATTGAACAATACTTATAGAAGTTACATGCAAACAGAATTTTCTCTAACAAGCTCCATGTTGAACAGGTTGCAGTTATTTTTGGAGGCCCTTTGGTTGGTAAACTAATGGATCATTTCCCCAGAGTACCTGCCTATAATTGTTTGTCTATTGTCCAGGTAAGCCTGAAACATATCTCATCAATTGGAGCTGGATGTTGAAAATTCTCCTTGGAGTGTTCTAATAAACCTCTTTCTGTCAGGCAGCTGCTCAACTGTTATCTGTTGGAATGATAATTCATGCCTATACTATTCATGCGTCAGCATCATTGATGCTTCCCTGTCCTTGGTTTGTTGTGCTAGTATTAGCCGGAGCCATTGAGCGGCTATCTGGATTGGCTCTAGGGGTTGCTATGGAGCGTGATTGGGTTGTGTTGGTAGTTCTCATTTCTGCTGCTTGCTGGTCCTAACGTACATCGAAAGATTTTTTTCTGTTTTTTCTTGGGTGTTGACTTGTTTTCTAATGTGAAATTCTTATTGTGCAGTTAGCTGGAACAAATCGGCCTATTGCTCTTGCACAAGCAAATGCTGTTCTTAATAGGATTGATCTCCTCTGCGAGGTTATTGCAATTTTTTTTATCATCACCTGTCAAGGCTAGTTGTCTTGAATTCAAAGTTTGTGGCCTTATATTCTGGGATGGCACTAATCACATTTGTGGCTTGAGTTCAATTTGATATTATGATGGATGCTCTTTTTTCATAACATACGGAATAGAATTGAAACTGGAGGTCAATCTGCGTCCTATATTATGACAAACAACTTCATGCTGGTTTAACTGTCGCGATTTTAAGATTTGTGAACAATTATGAAAGAAGAGACTTATGTCTACACAAAATTGCAGATTGCTGGAGCATCATTGTTTGGCATCCTTCTATCTAAATATGAACCTGTAACCTGCTTGAATCTTGCTGCTGGTTTGATGTTATGGTCAACACCTGTTGTGGTACCTCTCTCTCTCTCTCTCTCCACCCCCCCC